>PPHD01000911.1:0-25255 GCA_002909625.1 Bambusicola thoracicus
AGTTTAGAGCACATCAGTTAATGAGCACCTACCTGGAATTCGGATTTTAAATTTACCACTTTGTCCAAAACCTCCATCTATTATTCCTTCTTCTCCTGTAGACAGTTGGACTTTTAGACCCACAAAAATCTGGATGTTTGTTTCCTTCTTAAACAACGAACGACCAATCACGCTGTAATCATCCATCACCTGCAAAAGAAATAGGGCATTATGAGTCTACAATCAAAAGCCACAAGTAAAATTAACACGAGATACACTGGTGACTTCTACTGCTGTGCCATTGGAAAACCATTTACCCCCAAATAAATGAAAAACTCTAAGTGACTCATCTGAACTGCTGAGTTTAAGATAATTAGCACCCAAAAGTAGAGAAGACTCTGTGTATTCACATATTTCTGCTTTTACCTCCTCCCTTTTCATATAGGAAGACTAAAGCATGCATCAGAACATGCTGTAAAGGTCAGCCAATTCAAACCTTTCCTGCTTTGAAACCCTTCTGTAAAAGTCACTGAAGTACCTACGCTCACAAAAAGTTGATTCCATTACTCATCCTACAGCTAAGTACATTATCTCCTGCATAAACATTTCTCTCTCTCTTAGCTCCAGAACTGCACTCCAACAGCCACACTTTAAACGAAATGACAATTACTTAGAATTTCTAAATACAGCCTTTTAAATATTCACCTTTACGCGCCCATTGATTTGTTAAAGTGAAAGCCTTATGACCATTGTATTCGATTTTAATTTCAAGGTTTGTAACCCAGTGGGAAGAACCATTCCAAGCCTGGATTCTTAATTAAGCTATCAGGAACAAGAGGCAGCAAGGTTGGCAGGTGAGGCAAGATAAACAGCCCTCCCTAAGGCATTACTAAGTATAAGGTGCAGCCAAGTGAGCCTAATCCCGTAGGTGTGAATATCCTTGTATACCTAATATCTGGAGTTACTGTACCTCAGAGCGGCAGCAAGAACCTTTATTTACTTATCAAAAGAAATAAGAATATATTGCTTAAATCTCCCCATGATTATTTCTTTTTGGTCGCAATAGTTGGTGCTCTTCCTCAGATCTTAGGAGTAATTTCCATCCGCAGGGCAGACGGGGGCCAAGAGTTGTGTGCAGCCCTTCTCTCACCCCGATAAGAGCAGCACAGAGCTCTGCTTCCAGCAGCCAGAGCCATTCAGTGCCCACTGCCTGATGTGCACCAGGAGGTTCGAGTTCTGCTCCTTTGGTATCTCCCTGCTCCAAAAGACTTTGTGAACCCATAGCGGTACTATCACCGCTTGGCAACCTCTGGCTTAAATTTAAAACAGAACAATGTCTTTTGCTAAAGCGACCAGTGGAGGTGGGGGGAGATAAGCTTGCAGGCATGCTTGGCCTTTCTTTGGGTCTGAAGCAGCAGACTATCAGAAGCTGTTCATTCCAACCTGAAGCTGCACTTATATTCTCAAAACATTCATCCTTTTTCTATTGTATAAGCTGGTCCAATAAAAATACTGTTTCTTCCTATACTACTTTTATTCCTAAACCAAGGATTCGAGACCTGAACACTCCCACCCCCCTCTCCCCCCCCAGCTATGTGCTTCTTCCCTTGTGTTTCAGTCTCTCACACTCTGCCCAGGCTCTGCCATACACCCACTATATTGGTTGCTCTCCTCCGCAATGACCTGGCAGGCCAACTTCAGACAATATAAACATATTTTATTTTTCCACGAGTGCTTCAAAGTTACTCTTAACTGAAACCTGTATGGCTTGGAAAACAATTGTACTCTGCCAGCATGGTTTGGTTCAGCCTCCCCACCAAAGCTGTCCTAAGAACTGAGCAACCCCTATGAACACGTGCTACTGGCATCGAGGGCTTCCAAGTAAAGCAGCAATAGTAACCACAACCATTTATTTTTTAAAGCACCTTTTCTTCCCCATAAGGAGATGTGCTTTTTACAGCACATACCCCTCCTTTGCCAACCATTCATCTTCAGCCTGTATACCCATTATTCCCTGTGCACCTACATATGCCGTCAGAAGAACAACCACCTCAACAGTGCTTAGCAACTGCTGGAAGAAAACCCTTACAGGCTGAAGACAGCCCCATACACAGAGCACAACAGTGCCCCAACCCCAAACTTCAACTTCACCAGCAATTTACCTCCGATCGCTGGATTTTAAGTTAATCCCCTCTGAGTTCTCAGAGCATCTACGACGGCAACCGCTCTGCCTGTTAGCTGAACGGCCTTTGGGGAGAGCTCTGCCTCTCTCTCAAACACTTTTTTGTTATCAAATATTATTAACTTAAAAAGCCAAGCGCCGCAAAGACAGTAAGGGATAAGGGATACGCAGTCTGCTCCGAAGCAGCAGCAAGGGGCCTAGCAATGAGGGCAGACTAATTTTATTAACTTCAGGGAAACTTCAAAAAGCTTTAGGGCTTTAATGCCAGACAGAGACGACCCCAAAAGTCAGTTTAAGTGCTGCATAAACAAAGGATTAGGGCAAGAAAAAGCTGAAGGCTCCTTGCATTTCTTGTTTATATTGTCATATGACCTAGTGGGAGTGGGAGAGGGCTGCCTCTCTGACTTTAATCCCCCGTGGTGTACAGTGGCGTTTCAGTTCACTGACCTACATTACGATAATATTTTCATAAATTTATGGGCAGAGGTGCAGCATCAAACTCACTTAAGGACTTTAGAAAAAGAAAAGGGGTAGGGGGGGAAGAGAAATACCCAGAAGAGAACATTCTCTGGCTGGTGGAGTCTCCCCCGCTCCCTTAGGTTAGATCAGCAGCTTAGAGAGGGATTTCAAGTTCAAAGGGAACGTCTCTGTTACTCTTGTTTTATGGCTTAGACCAGAGGACACAATAGCACTGAGTTTATGAAATATCCCTTCCCACTTGGCTTTTGTGTTTGCAAGAAAAAAGTAAATAGCACTTTATAACCGTAGGTGAAGTATGTGCATCTCTGGCATGTAACACTTCTGCTAATACCAAAAGAGTTCACCGAAAAAATAAAGCACCTCCTCACACTCTGCAGCCAAGCAGTACTTACACTGCTGTGTATCACTTACAGAACTGCAGTTAACGTTACATCTGTCAGCACAGCGTGAACTGCAGCGTAACAGCAAGGACAAGTAACGATTGGATTTCCCTCTGAGCAAGGATAGCAAGCTATATGCCTACCCTGTTAAAACACCATTTTCAGGAATGGAAGGAAACCGACTACTGTCATCTGAACACTGCCTCAAAACAATCCATATTTTGTGTGTGAGTAACTCCACGTCTTAACACCACAGAGAAATACATCAGCAGATCAGAACCGAAGCACACGCCTGCAAAGGGAACAGACCTGTGCCAGAGTGAGCTGGGAAATAAAGACCTGAGACAAAGTAAATTATTATTTATGTTCTATAAGCATATAGAAATAGCTGGAAAAAGACGGAAGAATAAGCTTAAGTTAAATCAGAAAAGGTTACATTGATTTCAACCAGACAGCAAAAGAAAATTACTTATAAGTGATAAAAATAGGACTGATGAAACTTAGCAAATTGAAAACATTATCCACTGGAACCAAGGCAGAAAACAGGAAAGGAATGAGAACAAAGAATGTAAGATTGAATCCGAAAATGCCAGGTAGCGTTACAGTTTGTTCTTTATAAGACGTGCACTTGAGACATCTTCATCACCATCAGTAACAGCTCATTAGTTTCTAGAATGCTTTCAGAACACTTTCCACTCCTGCATCAGACACGGGAATGTTTTGCAGGCTGCAAATTCCTGCTCTCCCTCTTTGAAACGTGGGTTTGTGCATTTAGGGAACAGCCACGCATGAGGCCACAAAAGGGCAAAGCTGAAAGGAACTGACAGGATTTCAGTGACGACTGAGTTTGCAGCTTTTTTAATCCTCCAAAGACTGTTCTTGCTTTTAGCTCGTTACCAAGACCAAGGTGAAGGACTTGGCACAAAAGGATTTGGTCAGCTACGTCGTTTCCTCCAGAGCTTACATCAGTGTGAAAGTATGAGAGGCTTTTCTTTCTGGAATTCCCTCTGGCACCACAGGCCTGCAGTTGTGCGCAGGGCTCCCTCTGAAGACCTTCTTCTCATCATCTTCCAAGCAAACAAACCGAACTTCTGCCTTTGAACACATGTCCAGGATGCAGGAGAAGAAAAGTTCATCTCCTTCAGCACTTCACGTCTCATTACTGCTGCTTTAATAGAGCAGGAACCCAGCACACAGCCATTAGCTTTGGCTTTCAGATGTTTGCCCCCCCTCTCCAAAGCCAATGCTTCTTGGATGCAAGAGACATCCTCCTTTCTTTGCTTCTTTCTTTCTCTGTAGAAGTGAAACTGCATTTGAGAATTTCTAAGAGCCAAAAGACAAACCACCCTCGCTTTTCCCATCACTGTAACCTGGTTAAAAGCAGTACAGTAGTAAAAAGGATTCCTCATTATTGAGCCATGTAAACAAGGCCTGAGTAAACTTTAAAAGCTCTGTGCATACCAGTTGAAGTCTCCAGGCATGCACGGGTACAAACAGGGCACAAATATCCTTATGTACACATTTACAGTGCAAATTTCATTCACCTCTATTTAGATTTCTGAAAGGTAGAATCCCAGCAAGCCACAGGTGCTCAATTCCCAGGGAGAGGGCAGACATATCCCTGCAAAGACACCACATCCGTTGTACACGTGTCCCAGGTCTGTCCCCCGTCCTGATGCTCTCCAACCTGCATGTGAGCCCTCTGCCCAAGCCCAGCATCTGCCACCATCCTTGGAGGAGCTTCCTCCTGATGCCTAGCTAACAGTCTGCAGCAGTGAGCCATACAAATCTGTGCCACGCTGCTAACTCCGGTCCTAACGAAGGCACACAGTAGAGGGATTGTTACAGTTCAGGAATACATGGTTTTAGTTTCACTTTACCTTTTTACTTAAAAAAAATGCCTAGGAAATCACATTTATATAAAACTTAAGTTATTTAAGTTGCAGAATTGGGCACTTAAGAAGTTAAGAAATGCCAGATGTTCATACAGCCTTATCCCGGTCCCTCTTTGATATGCCCCACTATACAGCCTGTACATGACCACATCCAAAAACCCCCGCCTTATTAAGAGCACAGCGTAGAGACACAGGGGAACAGAATTAATGTTGCATAGGCAACTGTAAATCTGGTATTTCCTAACTTTGCAGTACTTTCAAGTGATTTCGCAACCTAAGTAACATTCTTAATTTATTTTCATATCCAATAAATAAAATGGTGCACTGGTTGCCTTGCTGACAAACCGATTCCCCCACAGGTGACTCTTACACAACCTCAGAAAAATCAAGACCAGCTGTCCATACACTTGCAAGGCCCAAAAGCATGTCTGCATTTTAAATTTAATAATATAAATAACAAGCATAGGTGTTACTCAAGCCTTGCAAAATTATACTAGCCAGTCTTGTGCAGCACAGCATCCTTTTTTTTGGTGAGTGAACAAAATAGCAAGATTCTGTGCAAGTAAGCAAGCAAATTCTATGACTTAGCTGCTACTCTTACGACAAATTTATTAAACTCTATTAATCCATACATTATGTCAATCTAATGCCAACACTCGGAGCTGTTTAATGAAGATGGTAGAGATGGTACCTCCGCTTAAAGAGCATACAGTCCTCCCTTCCCCCACTCAGCTTCACAAAATCTCTTACTCAAAATCAGAACAAGAGCCAATAAATAAATGCGTCTTTTATATACCTATTTTACAGCGCATTTTAACTAGTGAATGTGCTGTGCACTTTTATTCACCTGATTGCCTTCATCTCTGTATTATTACTGTATTTAGCATACCATCAGCAGCCAAGCAGAACCAAACAAACTCATGTTCAGACTTCAAAGCAGGAAAAATATTAATCGTGGCGTCTGCATGTTTACAGTAGATGGAGTGGCATCCACCATTTCTCCCAGTTGGAGTCACAGAGGTTCTGCAGGTAGCCCAGCTCACTGCCTGCAGGCAACAATCAATTCATTCTCTTCAGTTTGGTCTTTGCTACTCTGTGTAGGCAAGTATGGCACAGATAGATCAGTCACCCAGATTCTCTTTGCAATGTGCCACTGCCTGGCTGCTGGAGTGTTTTACTCTCTATCCTGCTGGAACTACAGCACAGCTGTAAGTAAATAGCAGCTGAAGCATTAGCCCTTGTAATCCAAAGAAATGCCCTTTGTCTAGAAATAAGTTGGTTATAAAGAACTGAAGTACCTGAGCACATAAAATGCACTTCTCTTCATCCTGAGCAGCACTGAAACCACGCAACAGAAAACGCAAGCAACTGTATTTCTGTGACAAAGACTTTACGTGCAAGGCGTGGGCACAACTTTGTGAAACGTTCTGCTATTACTGATACCTGCAAAGTACTTGGTGAAAAAAAGCACTACAATTGCTTTCACGTGACCTCCTCCTTGGGAATCTTCCTGACAGGGATACTCTGCTTTGCTCTCTCCAAGCGTGTGGCCTCATGCCCTCCAGCAACCCACATTGGACGTTCCCCCTTCATTCATGGTCAAGTTGATTTTTCCTCCTTCAGCAGTCTAAGTGTGTGGCTGAGCTTCTATAAACTTGACATGTACTTTGTAAATTTTATGTTGGTATTTCCACTCATAAAAAGCCATACGGAATTAGAGAAAATACTGCTGATAATTGTTAAAGCAAAGTTTAAAAATGCCATTTTCACAACTGCTCCACTTTAAGATGTCTGCTTGGGAGTACCAACTTGATAAATAGTCTGGGTCATTGCTAGCAGTCAACAAATTTAAATGCTTGCAGCAGCTGCTCACTAGGACTCATCTCCACAGTCTCATCCATTCTTCAGGAAGGCCAGAATAACTGTTAAGTGGTGCCAATGAAGCCTTCCATGAGACCTCTCACTACATGAGTTTTTTCTGACACAGCTCTTGTTATTCTACTGCAAGAAGAGGAGAGATGCCAACACTTAAAAGATGCTGAAAGATAAGCTTTTTATCTTCCATCCAGATGCTCTGTTGTCACCCTGATAAAAATCTCAATAACTCACCCTGCTTTCACATCCCACTCCTGCAACAATGCTTTCCTCCCTGGGGACAGATGCTTAGATCACACCAATATTCAGACAATTAGCAACATCTTGTTATTAAGCAATAAGTGATCTGTGCAGCCCATGAGAACAAGTTCAGTAAAGTCACTATCCAGCAAGCACGAAATTTGGGAACACCGCAGCTGTGAATAAAAACCAGGATGGCCCACGGCTGTGACACATGAAGGGAAACTGCTGAAGAAACAACTCTATTACCTTCAAGTAAGCAAAGCCTGAAAGCAAGGCAGATAATGAGGGAAAGCACATGAAGTTTTTTAAATACACAGCATTCATTCTCCTTAATGTCAGATAATATAGAAAAGTTATCTTCAGGAAGGACAAGACCATTCTCAAAGAAAAACAAGGTTATGCTCAAAATGGGAAACAATCACAGCCGAGGTATGCTTTTATTTTCCCTTACCAAGCTTAAAAGTGCAGTTCGTGCTCTGCAAACAAGGCAGAGTTTTCCTTCTCCTTTTGTTTCTTGCACAGAGCTACAGATTTATGAGCATCCTCCACAATGCGACCCTGCGACAGCCATCCTCAGATAAATCCTGCTTGTGCAAACACTTCTCAAAACAGGCGGAATTTCTGAGTCACACAGGAAAGCACGATGCACTTCTACAGTTCACCTTTCAGCCGAAGCTCACTGCATTCAACCTACGTATCCAGGGAAGCCAGAGAGCAAATAACATGATAAACACAAAGGTTTTATCCCAAGAACTGAGGAACAGCTCCGTGACTCACACTGGAATTAAACTGTGATGCCACACAGAAGCAAAGTTCAGAGAGGGAGATATTTCAGAGCTGGTTAGGATGAACACAAGCCTCCTTCCCATGCAGAACTGAGCATCCACAACCAGGGCCAGCAGTTGCTGTTAATCCTCATTATTTCCTTGTCTGCCTCTGAGGGCTGCTGGCCTGCTGCAGCTCCCCACAGCCACCATTCCAAGGGACAAACTTTCTCACCACATCATCTGCTTTTTTTTTTGTTTGTTTTGCTAAGACTCTCACATCCCCGTCCCTAAAGTAATGCTGCTGTTTGCAATAGTGCTCTCAGCACCGCTTTTTACTTTAAATAAGTACAAGCCACGTCCCTGGAGGCGTTCAAGGCCAGGTTGGATGGGGCCCTGGGCAACCTGATTTAGTAAATGGGGAGGTTGGTGGCCCTGCCCGGCAGGGGGGTTGGAGATTCATGATCCTTGAGGTCCCTTCCAATCCAGGCCATGCTGTGATTCTGTGAAGCCACCTGTTGCCAGCCTAGCACTTTTTCCTATTTAAAGTACATTTGCCAGCCAGCCAAAGTTCTGCAAAACTGCCCATTGGGCAGGTCTCTGCCCCCGCAGCCATGCAAGCACTCAAAGAATCAGAGTAAGAACAAAAAGCCCAACCACAGCTGCCCGACTTCTCCTGCGTCAATCAGCTGACTGCAATCCCAGCAGTGAGCAGGGGGCCACAGACCCCAGGGAACTGCTGAGGGGGCACTGCCCACTCCCCTCTCTCACAGCCTCTCAGGCAGCCACGCCACGCCACCCATTTTCCCCAGCAGCATTGTCTGGAGGAGTTCACTCCTTGTGAAGGTAACGTGTACTTTTTAGTTTTACATTTTTAATGCCTCCCCAGGGAAGGTGTGTGGGGAGGAAGGCTTCCTTACTCAACAGAGAACGAAATTTTCCTGCATCAGTGCCAAGAATAGACACCCTAACTTCAGTGATCCTAATCTCCAGCCATCCAGCAGCCATTCAGCAGCAGGGCGGGCCCAGCTGATTCAGATTTTCTATTAGCTAGTGACTTTGTGTACTAAAAAAAGTCACTGTACCACCCAATTGTTCCTGCTGCTCTCCGCTCCACAAAAGCACAGACATTACAGGAGCTCCCACAAGTGCCCTCAGTTCTTCCCCAGCATGCCTTGGTAACCAGCACAGTCCTCACCAGCCGTCCCCGGTCCCTGCATGGCCTTCAATTTCCAGCACCAGTTTTGCTCGTGCAAGAGGGGAAACACCTCCAAGCTGTGCAGTAGCACAGGAGCCAGAACCTGAGAGCAAACCCACCCCGCAGACAGACAGACGGCTCGGTGGCAGCTACCCATACACAGAGCCTGTCAGTATTCATACAGACTGACTGGGGCCCATAGGCAGGGAACACTGTGCAACACTTAGGGAAAGGATAAGGAAACCTCCGTGGCTCTTCATTTTGAAGGGCAAGGGAAGATAACAGAATCGTTCACCACACTCAGTAAATTACTGTGTTGGCCAAAATATTCAACCTACATTCACTAGTTATTTTATCAACATGAAATTCATATATGAGTAACCTGACTAATGTTATTGTACTATTTACACGCTAAAAATCAATAGCAGAAGTAAACCAGTAAGGAAATTTAAGATTACACAAAGAAAGAAGGCCACTAAAAGTATATGAACAAGGCTAAGTGCAAAGCCAGTTAAATCACCTTCTCATAGCACCCCACAAGTTTTGCACTCCCATATACAAGTGCCATGCTTGGGAGCAAAAATAAAGAAAGAAGCTGAGGCTGGTTCCATTCAGTTAAACAAGAACCAAACAGCGTGTGTCTCTGTGGGTCACACCAGCTTTTGTTCCCATTCATATTCCTAACAGCCAGAGAGAAACAACAGCACTTGGTAAGCCAGGTCCCTGAGGATATTGGCAGCATAGTCTGGGTGCATGCAAGTACATTTTTAGTAGAGATGAAGGGAAACGTTTCATGAGTTCAGATTAGAGCAATCAGAATAATAAAAAGAAAAATGAGCACAATTGAGACCCAGACATTTACATTTGGTCTTTCTTCTCTGCAGCTTAGAGGACAGACTACCTGCAATTTGGTGTTCTAGCTCAGTATCAGCAGCCAAAGAGAAAGGTAGGCAGCCATTCTGAACAAGGGAAACAATACACCTAACATGAAGGGTGACTACTGATTCTGGCATCTCTTAAAACTCATCTTAATAAAGAAAAGATTCTAGAAAGTTACAGATTCCGTCCTCTGCAAGCTACCTTCCTAGTGACACGATCAGCATCCAAAAAGAAACAGTTCAGGAATTTCAACAATGAAGTCTTCTAGTTCATTTGAGAAGAATGGCCTCTGAAATCAGCAGTGGGAACACGAAGGAGTGACTTTGCTTGAAAAAGCAAAAACATAGTCCTTTAAGAGAATGGGAGGGAAACATACATAGCCTATTTGATGAATATAGAGAAGCACTTAGAAAAAGGAACCTCACTGATACAAAATCATGCCCTGAGAAGGAACGCGATTTATTTTTACTGTTATATTAGTAAAACAAACATAAAAGTATTCAAAGAAGTCTGCACTATAAATTGCAAATGTGATAAGCTATGTTGACAATTGTTTAGTCTCCTATAGCAAAGTAGGGAGGGACCTTGTTCAATACGCAAAACAGTTTCAATGGAATTTTGAAAAGAAGCACTGAGATTGCCAAATGTTTTGTTCAAATAATCAGATTTGGATTAGGAGAATAAAAATTGATAGTTTCTTACCCAGAAAGTTAATAAAAATCCTGGAATACTAACTCATCAAGTAAACGCTAAAATTTTCATCAGTTCTGTTCCTGTAGGGGTAACCAATTAAGTTATTTATATAGGTAGATGTATTCAGTGTAGCATACATATTTTCAATGTACTGCTGTGTTAAACTAATCAGTGGACAAATGGAGGCTTTGTCAAGTGGGACAAGAACAGCTGACCCACTTGGGAAGGCATACAACAAGGCAAGGTTGCAGGAAGAACACAATGGCTAGACCAGCAAAAAGATCAATGAAAAAAACAGTATCAAATTACTTGGTGCTGTACTGACCTACATAAACTTGTCAGTCTTGAGGATTCATCTCCAACTCTTTGCAAACAGAAAATACATAATACACTAGGTATATAAATGTAAGAAAATGATATAATCTCAGCTGTAACAATGAAAATTCCACAGCACATCAATGTGTGCTCTCACACAGAACAAAGATTCCCCTCTCCAATGTATAGCACTGAAAGGACAACTTACCCTCTCCACTTGTCCTTCTTTGTGCTTTTGTTTGTACACTTTCAGCTTTGGAAGGAAAGTCTCTGCGTAGTTCTTGTCTTCCATGCCTTGGAGCAGCACCCCGTGGAATGCCAGCCTGCAGGTATTCGCATGAATATCTGTATCCAGCTTGGAACCAATCACAAGGCACAGCTTAGGGCAAGTGACGGGTTTTTCAAACTCTAGCAAAGCCCACTGCTGTTTTGGCAGCTGGACTTCTGATTGGCCATTTTCTTTATTCTCCTCTGAAGGCTTTGAGTCCTTGGACAAATACTCCTCTTGATAAAGATAGTCTTTATCAAAATCAAAAACATTTTCTTGAATTTCTTCATTGAAGTCAGCCGGAGCCGGACTGAAAAACATCACTCTTCCCATGACTGTTTCATGACCGACTGTGATATGAAACTTAGCCTTTGTCTGAAGTGCTCCTCGAAAATACTGGATTTTCTTCAGGGAAATTATTGCAGCATGGATGGTGTGAAGTGATTCTGGGGTACAGATCAGGCCTCGTTCCAGAAGTTTGGGATCAAACTGGGTCACACAGATACCTACTCTGTCACCCTGCATGGCATATGTCACAGGAGTATGGAACATCTGCATAGACTTGACTTTCTTTGTCACCTGTCAATGAAAGAGCAAGAAAGAAAATGATATAGAATTGCACACGAGCACATCACAAGCATAAAGACATACGTCACATTGTTGTCACTTCTAAGGAGACTGTCCTTCGGAAGAATCCAACATTCAAAACTCAGAAAGTGAACAGACTGAGAACATGCCTCCATCAATCATTTAAGAATACTAAGAATTTGAGCCTCTTTAACATATTGTTATGACTGCTTCCGCTCATCAAACTCTAGAATTACCATGGCTGCAATTATGTTGATATTTGCTCCATCTCCGTTGCCACACCTACACACTATCTACTCTCACCACTTAATAGCTTAGTTAATGTATTCTCCCCTTAATCATCTACACCAGAAAAAGCACAGCAGTATAATATCTAGCCACACATCTGCCTCACTGCTTTCTCATTCCTTCCACAAAATCCTTTTCAATCACTTTTTTGACTTGGTTAAAAACTGTCAAGTGCACAGAAAAAAAGTTATTTTCCTCAGTGTTTGTACAACACTGAGCACCATTACGTGTTGTAAAGTATCACATCAAAATAATTAGTAATACAAAAATCTAAGGCTGCATAGCCCATTCAATTCTAGATATCACAGAAAAGAAAAATGAGAGTTTTCCTGCAAATATCTGTGTTTATAAATCAGGTTTGCGTCACCTGCCACTAAATCTGGGGTTCCATTTGTGATGATTCTTGATATAAAAAGTACAGTATTGTCTACTGATTGAAATTATTACAATATCTGTTCATACTAAAATCTAATAAGCTTGCTATTCTATTTCTTATTTTAAGGAGTTCTTCATCATTCGGATGAAATCAGCTTTTAAAGATCAGTCTTGGCTCTAGTCAATCAGACCGAGGCAGTTTAGTTTAACAAGGCTTCATTTTGGCTTCTCTTTCACTTCTGTAAACCATCCTTCAAGAACTTATCTGGTCTGTGTGAAACCAATGGTTTTCTTCTGATAATTTGCCTATGTTGCCACCTGTTGCATTCCTTCTAATGGATGTTGGATAGGCAACCACTCTGCCTGATGTTCCTACATTAGATAGCAAGCTTTCAAGACTGAAATGGTGTTTTTGGCAATAAAAAAACCACTTTTCTCCTAAATAAATATCAAGTACTTGGACACCAGCCTTCAGTACAGAAAAGTTACACACATCATTTGTGACAGGCTGAAACCTCAAAATGCAGATCCAAGAACTGAACTCTCCATGGGAATGCTCTGTTCCAAAGATCATTTCTGTAGTGTTTTTTGTCAATATACAATAGATTTTACTATGAATGTGCACAGAACGAAATTGGTAGCGGATCTCCATTCTCAGTATCATTTTCTTTTCTGCTCTCTTCCCTTTTGACAGCTGTGGAATTGGTACTAAGAAAAGCTTCACGCCAAATGCTACTGTGCAATTCTCAGCATTCAAGCCATTATTATGTCTTGCTCAGCTGTAACTATTCTCAAATCAATCCCCAACCACTGCACGCCTCTTAGCAATCCATCTTTTAATCCTTGCCCATTCCTTTATTTTCTATTCCTCATCAGAGTCCAAAATACACGAGCACCAATGAAGAGAGTTCCAAATTAAGGATTTAAGGATAAAGCGCAGCAGATCTGGGCTTCATTCTCAGTACGCCACACAACTTTGAGGACCTCATTCAGGTTAGACTACTCAGAACAGTCTAGAAAAGTTAACCTTATTAATCACAGAATTATTTACTAGCAGGATAATACTGAAAACCTCCACCTCCTTCTGTGCCTTGGATGCAGTGTCTCAGTAGAAATGAAATTGTTTTTCACCTTTTCCTTTTTCTACAGAGTCTGCCCAATCTATCTGAAGGGCACAAATACTTGGCTTCCCAACATCACCAGTATAAGCAACATTAAGAGAAGACTGTAGAACATAAGGAAGAAAAAGAGTCATCGGGTAACTAATTGCAGGAACTTAGATCAAAATAGAGTAGATGAAAAGTTTATTGGCTGAACTAAAATCTTGACTAGCTGGAACATAAAAGCTTCCCCAAGAAGCCAGGAAAACGTGGTCAAAAGCAACGTACAGAAAGTTTGGTTTGTTTTTTAAAGTAATCTAGCAGATACACAGCTTCTGGAAACACTGGTTATACCACAAATAATTGAGAAGGATTTGTTTAGAAAAAAGGATATTGTGAATATGTGTTTCAAAAAAATAAGCAAGTCCTACAGTACTGAAACTTCCATATGAAAAACAACAGACCAAACAACACAGAAAGACTGTGTCAGATGTGAGAACGCTGGTGATTAAAACTTTCCACCTTCAACAACCATGGATGGTGTGAATCTCAGTACTAGAACCAACTGTAAAAGGATCATAGAGCACAGTGTAAGTTTCAAGAGTATAACGTATGAAGGAATAAGAGTCTGAGCAAAACAAGGTGATTTCAGGTAGAGGTCAGCTCAAACAAGAACTGATTTGGAATTGCATCTCCTCCAAAAGGTCAGACACAGAAGCAGCAGCAAAGCGAATCGCTGAGTTGATCTGTACCCACTGGATCAAATCACAAGAGCTGAAGCAGCTCTACATCACCAACTTCCTGTTTTCTGAGCACACCATGAACAATATCGAGCATAACTTCAGAATGATAGACCTCATTGGATGCAAACAACGTAGGTAAGCATGGAACCGATTACATCTCATCACATAAATCAAAAGCCACATGTTGAAATCTTACATTGTGCAAATTTAGCTTACCTTTCATTTTTGTTATTTTAAATTTGTACAATCACTTTAATGTTCTTAAAACATTATGTGAAGAACTATAAAAAGGATGAGAGAAAAGAAGCTCGTGTTCAGATGCAGGCAAAAAAAAAACCAAATAAGACTGCCCAAAGTTCAGCCCTTGAGATGAACAAACACATTCGATGTGAGAATCTGTCATTTGAAAACTAAAGCAAAAGCCCACTAAGATTTTCAAAGCAGTTCAGTAGACTAATAGAAAACAAGGCACAGAAAAGGTCCACTAATGACTTTTCTGCAATATATCAGAGCTTCTTTTCCTATATTTAACTTGCATTAAGTTATCAGCCATATGCCATTGCTCATAGCTTCTTCAGATAAGAACTTGGCCATCCTGCTGCCTCTCAGTGCTGCAAGTGCATCTTTCTGATATGAAAGATACAGCAACCACGCTTCCCTGAAATACTGATGAGAAAGTGCAAAGTTGCAATAATTAGCACTAATATTCTAGCAGAGGAAAGACAGGATTAAAAAGCGGTGTTCATAAAAGGAGTATTATGTCCATATCACACAAGAGGACCCCACCTCAAGAGCAGAGAACTCCAACTCATTGCTATATAAATGAGAGATGACCACCTACAAGCAGGATCCTACAGATAGATGTGCAGCATTTTAGGTAAGGCAAGCCACTCCTGCTTGAGAAATGCCAAAAGGACCCCTAGGCTGTGAGTACAGGACAGCAACAATAAACATTCAAAAACGGCAATTCAAGGCCCTTGCGTTACTCCATGCGCACCCTGCATTTAAATCAGTGTTTTATTTAAAAAAATTATGAAATATTTTCTTAACGTTCTGAGCCTTCGGGGTTCACATCACAAACTAAGGAGCATCAAGGGTTCCACAGATCTTCAGCCAGGACTTCAGAAAAGCATAAGACAGGTACCAAGAGTTGTCAATAGCACATCACTGAACAGCACTAACAGACACTGCCCTATGATCAGGCTGTGGAAAGCCACCTCTTCCAAGTCAACATCCCCAAGGCAGCTAGGATCACCTGCAAACAGCAGCAGCCTTGGTAGGAAATAATTCCACAACATGCTGATGTCACTCAGATGCTGTGACTTGTTAACAACTTTCTGAAAGGTCTGGAATATTTCTAGAACCAACTCTTTGTCCATAGCCTCACTTTGGCTCCGAGAAAGAAATCTTTTTCTTCCACATGCTATATATTTCACATGGAATGGTTCTTTTACCTAAATTCTTAACTGAAGTTTTAAGTGCATCACTAAATGATCGCTGTGGTACTTACGTAATGCCACACACATGCTATCAGATTTTATTTAACATACTCCTCCTGTTAAAATAACTCCACAGCCTGAGTAGCCTGCACTGCAGTATAGAAATCAAGCAGTATAAAAGGGGATAGGAAAATCTCCTTAGCTTAATTCCTTTCACAGCATCTGAAATATGTCTATGCACTCAGTAAATAAAGCAGCGGGTCAATGATCATACTCTCACGCTGCTCTGCTTTATGTTATATTTTTAAATTAAATTACAAGCACGTTATATTCATTCAGACAATCACAAATCAAAAATTAGCGAGTGTCAAGATTAAGATTCAGCACACGATGTTAAGTGACCTTTTGTGCGTAGGCATTCTCCTGTAGCTTTTGAGTATGTAATCTCAAACTTTTTCAAAGCCTGATCTATCCAATGCAAGGATGAACAGAGCTCACTGAGTAAGAAACAGTCCTCCATTTCCTTTCTTCCGACTGGACTGCCCCATATTTGTTATTTGCTGTAAACCATCAAATCCATACAGTGCTTTATGTATTCCATCTTACTGCAATACTTGTTTAATTAGTGAAGTTCAGTCAACATCTCACCCTTGTGATATAACATGGCATTGCCTCTCACCTGCAAATAGAAAATTTCACTGCATCATTTATCATGGTCTTCACTCTCGAGAAAAACCACAGCGTGCAGTTTTTGAAAGCAGAAGGCTGATATTTCAGAGTATTTAGCATTTCATAGCATTTTCAGCCCGAAGAGCACTGTAACAGCCATACGGGATGCACAGGACTTTAGGCAGGGAACTGATCCCCGTGCTTCACGGATGCGGCGAAGGAAGCAGTCAGATGTCAAACATACATCCTCTCACCTCAGGAAGACTAAGATCTCTCAAAGGTTGTACCAAAAAAAAGGAATATTAAGATGTCAAGTAACCTTAACTATAAGCAGTACTGCACGTGCAGTCCGTTGCTCAGATAGCAAGGTGTGCATTTTACAAGTATATACTATGCTATTGAATTTAGCCATTAAGTATCCGCGCACAGAACATCAGACCCATAGTAAAGCTGTGGTATAGAATAAGCTTAACATTTACATACCAATTAAAATTTCTGCATCTTATCAAAATATATTTCAATAAATATTTTTCAAAGAAAAAAAATCCAAGAAGAACTCAGGAACGGTACAAAATGATAGGTTAAAGAAAGGCTGTCTGGAATTTTCTTCCAACAAAATGAACTGAATTCTTTTTTTCCCTCCAAATAGATTTTGGTTTAGAACAATAATAATACTTTTATCTGAAGACTTCAAAGTCACATGCAAAAGAATGTATCACAGTAAACACAGGGTTGAAGGTTTTATAGAAGAACTTCTACTGGGGATTTTTTTCCCTTCTTCTTTAAAAGAAATTTGTTTACTGCCAGCCTTTGAAAAGCATAAAAGGGGGAAACTATAGGCTAAAGAAGTAAAACTTTTACATGTAAGGAACATTTGGAGCTTTGTGAGAAGGCTGGTTTTGGTAGAATGTGTGACATGTAGCCCAACGTGAGTAATATTATATCTCAAATAAAAATCAGCCCATGAATATACATAATCCAAAAGGTAATTCTCCCAATCTCTGAAATGTAATGGAGCCACTCTAGATCACTGAGGCATGAATATTTACCGTATTCAGGCTTTACTGCTCTCGATCTGGGTTCAATTTTGCAAATTAAAATGAAGGCTCTGTGGATAGAGAGATTAAAGAAGAGCATCCCAAAGCCTGCCTGTTTCCTTGGTGTGGTAGCAGCGATCTGGTTACCCTTCTGTTAGGTTATTTCTTTTTACTTAATGGAGTAGGTCAAAAGCAATTGCGAGTGGAAAGAGGAGGTCATTATTAGGTCACAACCTTGGAGTTAAAGGCTCACTAAAGAAAACAAACACGGACCGAACATAAAGTTGAATTTAAAAATAAAACCTGTAATGAAAAATAATATTTTCAGGTCTTTTCACTTCTATTTTGACAGGTCAAGAGGAAAAAAAATGTAGAACAAAATCATTTTTCATGAACAAAATTCTCCCATCCTTCCTCTAAACAGTCCTGCTTAGAGAAGACTTTATTTACACAAAATGAAACAAAAGATATTAATAATTACTAAGAGATCTGGTAGGCTTCATTAATTGTGGCAAACATTAGTACAAATCATTACAGTTGGTGCATTTTCTCTGAAATTCTTGGAATGGAAACAACAGCACTGTAGTGCAATGCACCAACAAACGAGCAACACAAGTACGCACACTTGAACAAATCAAATGACGCAGTACTACTCCTAGTGAATTCCTTACACTAATTGCAATTAAAACAAAGGCTACTTTTGCTGTGTGAAGAAGAAAAGGAATTAATTACTGTTTGTAGAAGTGGTTTTCTGCAAAAAATCCTTTTTAGTTTGTGAAATTAAAAACCACTGGTATACAAACTCTGCAAGCTTTTCCTCAAGGAAGGTATTTTAGGTGGTAAATGTTACAGAGCTGGACTGCAAATCAGTTTCTAATCCAAGACAGTAACAGTGATGAAGATTAGATGAGTAAATTTATGTCGCATATTGTAAATGTTCAAAATCTGAGCGTTTGAGTCTCCAGTAAAGAACAAATGATTTCTCCCTACCACCTCAGACAGCAATTCTAAGGTATTAAGGGAAGAAAGCAGTGCAGTGCAAAGTTTGGCACAGCAAAATCAAATCCTAATGCGCAGATACGTGGTAAAAACAAAAGTCAGATTTACAGCAGTGATGTTGATGAACCCTTTCATATGCAGCTTGGGGAAGAAAGGGGACAGAAGAGCAGAAAAACAGAGGGGGAAAATGGCAGGGAGGAGATGAAGTGACCATCTTATTACACTGGAAATAAAGCCAACACATAGTGGTCCTTTCCTAGCAAAAAACAGCATCAAACCGTATGGAGGTGCCACGCACTTACAAAATAAGAAGTTCACGCTTTTTTGCACCTCTGAGCTACATCCTGGTACCAAAGGGTTACTGTGCTTCGGAATCTCTACCAACGGCCTTACTAAACGTTTAATATTTTTCTTTCTGCTTTCTTAAAGGCCCCAGATGTGTTCTTGCAGATCAAAAGAGACCAACTTATAAAGTTAAACGAAATCGAGGGCTTTTGTTCCTAGGCATCGTTGCTGAACTAATTATTCCTAGATGTTGTTTAATGAAATAGTGGTGCTATATATTAAAACAGTTAACAGGATGAGTTGCATGAGTTATAGGAAAGGTCTGATCTGGGATTATAAATTTAAGTTTTTCTTCAAAGGAGATGAAACAAACTACTCACAACTCCCCAGTACTTTCTGTCACAGGAAGACTGAAATAAAGGAACCCGAAAATGTATGAAAGCTGAAATATCATTCTACATATTTACCCTTCCTTGAACGATAAAGAGCAAAAGATGGGGGAGTTGGAAAAACCCCTGAGATTCTTTGAGGTGGGGAAATGAAGATCTAAGTTATCCTGTCTATCCCCTGAATGCTGAAGAGCACAAGTTAAAGAAAATATTGGTGAAGTCCTGAAAGAAACTTCATTTCAGAAGCACCTACGCAAAATAAGAAAGGAATCCAAACTCCTGTGTTCAAAGCAAAGAGCTACAGAGCAATTAAGCATTTTTATTAAGAGGGGGAAAAAAAAAAAGGCAAAGAGAGAGGGGAGGAAAAGGACTATCCTAATAACCAGTTATAAGAATTGGGTATTATACTGTACAATTATCATTGGAACTGGATCTCTTTTTACAGCGCCCAACCACACCATAACTTTGGCAAAACGTTTCTTTAATCCTCCATTTACCTGAGAGAAGCAAGAGACTCTACAGATTCCTAAGGACATCTCAGGCTAAGAAGGCAACTTTGCAGAACCGATGGCTCTTAAACACTCAGACAATAAACACTTCACTTCCCTACTGATAGTCTCTCCCGTGTTTGTATTTTACAGCCTGACACCGGCCAGCCCAACACTTGACACCTAATTAACAGGCCTAGGAGCTGGAGGTCCGTATATTGATCACACTAAATGGGATTAGTGTGAAATAAAAAGTTCAAAGGGTCTTGACCAAACTTCACCACAGCCCAGCTGTGACAGCTGCTATGAATTTGTGCACCCAGAGCCCCAGGTTTTTATTAAGGGGTCCCAGCCCACGAGAGCACGCCACAGCCTACAAGATCATGAAGGTTCACGGAACAATGTCAGGCTCTGTGCTGAGGACAAAAATCCCCTTGCTTGTTTGCATAGATCTTTTTGATTAACTCCCGAAAAGGGTCCCTCACCTCTGATACAACAAGCTTTTACAACAGACGTAGAGTTGTGACTTCTTTGCCTCTGAAGGATTTGTTAGCTTGCTACAGGAAAGCTGTCCAACTTCAGAAAATCTAGGTTTGAGCATAAAAAGAAGTAATTCCTTGTACATGCTGCAAAGCACGCTTAGGATATTCTGACAATGACAGCCAGGGGGCTGTCAAACGTATTCAAGTGACAGAACTCCAAACTCTTATCCTTTAAACACACTCCCTACTCACCCAGGCCTTTCGGTTGTCATCAGGTGAATAAATATTTCTGTATTTTACACCCTTCCAGCACGATTTTTTCAGTAGTCGTCCTACTGACATGATTTTAATCCTTCATCAAGATCCAGACAAATCAGAACTCCAACATATTTCAGTATTTATCTGTGTGAAATAGTTCCTTTTTCAAACAAGTTCGCCATTACCGAGTGTGCCAGCACCTGCAGCAAAAGCACGGGACTGGGAAGCACAGCTTGACATGCCACCAAGGCATGGCCAACGTATAGCAGGATTCTCTGGGATAGTGTCCTGTTTGCTATTTGGGGTAAACAAGCAAAATGATTTTCCTTCTGTTGCTGATTTTGTTGTTTCATTGATTCACTGTGTCAAGATTTTATTATTGTTATGTGTGTATTTTTTAATCCTCAAGGAATTAACTACTCATCGAGCTTACATATCAAGGATATAGACAACAACACAAGAGCCAGCACACAAGGACTTCTGACAGCAGATCACTGCCAAAGACAGAAGCTTGGTTAAATTAAGGGGGGAACTAAAGCCTATGAGAGATGGGACTTAACATCAGCATGTCATGGTATTTACACTTACACAGCAAATAAACCTTTTAGCGCTTTATACAGTCTTAGGGCACACCAAAACCAGCTTTTCTTGCTTTTTCTCTTCTCTACGCATGCACATCTCTTCTACTACATTTCTTTCCTTGAGTCACTTTTCAATTCCATCTTTGGGTTTTGCATTTGCTGCACATGCTGCTGAGAAAGCCTTTGGTGACATGGCCAGTGGCATTTTGATGTACTGCAACCAGGCTGCATTGCAAGAACTCGGGAAGGCTACCCATGTCCCTTTCTGCAGAGCTGGGGCTGTAACACTGCAGCTCTCTCTCTCCTTCAGTCTCAAAAGCTGGAACCTTTTCTTTTTAAATTAAAGCTGAAGTTACACGTCATCCAAGAGGTGCAGGCCACAAGAAGTTCTTTGAGATGACTGGACGCAGTCCAAAGGAAGCTTATCAAACTTACCCACCAGTTCTTTTTTTCTCCCATCACTCAGAATTCTGGGACTAAGTGCTTCCTAAATAGTGCAAACCGCATAACCACTTTTTCTCTTGATGCATTGCATGTTGTAATTGTACGTACCTTCCCAACTTTAAATGATTGAGAAATGCATAGGAACAACTCCCCCACATACGCTATGGAGGTAGATATCTCTGGAAAAAAACTACAAATTACAAGTACCCCATTAGGTCTGCTCTCTGCTAAAAGCCTAGGCAACATAACTGCTATCAGAAGAGTATTTTCAAAGACGACAAAAGGAAGAATTCTCAACTGAAAACGCACCTCACTGTAACACTGAGAAGTCCCTGCTGCCTTTCACAGTGTCCCTGCTAAGCAGACCCCACTGCACCAGCCACTACATCTACCAACTGGTCTTCATTAGCCAAAGCATTCTTCTCTCAAAAATCAAAACAGCATTTGCTCTTATCTTTGACAGCAACGTGACACAGAGGATATCAGCCTTTATCTCAGCACAAATCAATGCTAACGTTGGACCGTATATCCAGAAGGCTCGCTTAAATACAGCAAATACGCACTGTCTTCCTATGTCACGAATTTATGTGGCCTTTATTTCAAAAACACACTGAAATTCTTCCACGGTATATATGGACATAAAAGATACCCATCAGAGCAAGAAGATTTGGTGACTTGCAATTTCAGGACACTGGACTAAGATAAAACATAGAACTATATGGTGCATCCCTGAGTTGAATGACTTCTTTTGCACAACTGATATGGCTTGAAAAAGATATGATTTTATTGGAAGTGACTGTTTTCCCTAAATAAAGGTATCTAATGTATTACTAGAAAGGCCCACAGTAAGCCAGGAGAGAATCCAAAACTAAGAACTGCTCACAACACTCTAAGGAAAAAATTCTGTGTTAGAAATTCCTACCATAACCAGCAGCAATCGGAGAAAATTGAGTACCAGCTTGTCGATACAACTGGCTGCAGCTTTCACTATGTCTCAACAGGAGGAGTGGGATAAGGATAATTTAAGCACAAATGAGGACAAGGGAGAAATAAGAAAATAAGAAAAGCCTTTAAACTTCGTCAGTAAGCCAAGTTTCCAAAGGTACTGGTTACTAAAGAGACCTAGCTTCAATGATTGTCAAAGCAAAGATGAGCAAAAAAGTACGTGCAATATTTAACTATACATTTATATACTATTTATGCTGCGTTCTATGTAGCATGTATGCCTTCCATATTCTTCCAGATGTACAGATTGAGTGCAAAAATCTTTAAAATGAAACTTAGTAGTTTGATGAAACTGCCACCACTGATCACTAAAACTTTTTCCCATCTTTACTAAAAAGCAAAACAGTACTGAGGCATTATAGTACTTAGCTCAGTGTCTCTGTTTCTTGCATATCCTTTGGATGTCATTTTATAACTATAGCAGATTTTTTTCTGCTCTTTTCCAGCAAAAGGCAGGTACCACTTAGTGCTTCGGGTTTTTATTTGAGTCAAGTGGGATACACGACATACTGTTTGGAAAAGAGTTCATCCCCTTTACTTTCCTAAATATACTATTCAAAACCCCAAAAGGATGTTCATATTTTCCAAAAGCACTGGTTTAGCCTATTAGAATATCAAGTCTGACATGTTATCTAAGGCAACAGCTTATTTCAGTTGCTTCAGAGGAAAAGCATGAAACCTCAGTACCTTACCAACTGCGCAGTAATGAAAATGATGTTGTAATGAATTCCAACCTAACCCTCAATAGTGGGTTCCAATTACTGCGCTCAGAGGAAAAGTAGAAATATTGACAAAATATAACACAGTTTCTCTGATTAAGCGGTGAACAATGCTCCAGAAAACCTTACACAGACATAACTCCACAAAGAAAATCAGGTTCCCACTTATCTTTTTAAGCTTTTTTGGTTCCCAGCACACAAAGGAGTGAGCTCTCCCTCTGCACAGAGGCACGGCTCTGAAAAGGGGATGCTGCTATGTGGTTTAGCAGTGCTGTTGTATGTTTCAGTAGAAGCATTATTAAACTTAGCGGGCTTTGTGGTTTAATATATATCAGGACGAGTAATTTTTCCTACAAGCCTTTGGCTCCATCTGCTGACTTTTAATATTAAAAATAATTGATGATGCTGAAGACGTTCATACTTTCAAAACACAAAGTCTCCTATGTTTTGGTAAGTGCAGTTCTGAAAGTATAACACAGAATAGCTCAAGTATTTGGTCCAGAATTTTTATCAGTTAAAAAGAGCTAGAACCAGCTCTGAAAAGGTACCTGAGCAAGGCCAGGATGCACAAGAGGTAAACAAATGTCTGTTTGGAAGACTAGTGGGATTGGATCTAAGCAACAGCTACAAGTCTGGATATTTGCAACTGAATCACCCAGCAATTAAGTCCAAAAAGAGTAAAGGTCTTTACCACAACCATGGTGAGAGCTCGCTGGAGACATTTGCTCAACACCTGCCTGGGCTGATTTGGGCTTCTCCTGTTTTCATCGAGCCATCTGCTTCACAGAAACTAAAGCTTGCTGTATTTACTAATAAAAATATGATAAATTCCTCTGAAGGTTCAAAAGCCCCAATACTTGCCTGTTCCAGCACTGATGCATTTTTCATTATTGCAGAATTCTGATAGTTATCAGAGTGTTACGATCTCCAGCTAGATAGAATTTCCACACACACACAATGTACATGAGAAATAGATTTAATGCTCTTAAATATAGCAGGGAGAAGTCAGACCTAATTTTAACTGGATGAGGGGAGGTGGGAAGGGGATAAAAGCTTTCAGAAGTATCAGAAGGAGAGCCACTTCAACACTCTGTAGACTTTGTATCATTAAATAAAAGCTTCCCGATTGACACAAACACTGAGTTCTGTGGTGGCTGCAAATGGTACCAGGTGGTACCAAGGATAACCAACAGCTATAGAAATCTGTTTGTCCCATTTCAACCCGAACTGTAATAACAAAAACCAACACTCCCAACTTGTAAGACCTCCTATGGCCTCTGAGAAAAGCTTCCCTCTTATTATAAGCAAGGCAGCCTTGTCAGCCTCTCACACAAAATCCCACTAAACTTGCTAGATATGGTGAAAGTTTTATGTCATTCGTACCTTCTGAGTCCAGCAACCAGAATCTTAATATTTCACTTAAAGGCAGATTAAGCACAACAGATAAAATCCAATATTGTTGCTAAAAGGAGAGGTGGGAGGGGAGGAGTTAACACAAAATGAAGCTAACTCTGTTAAAGCAGACTGAACCAAAACCTAAAGCTGACTCTATCACAAAGGGGTGAAGGAAACTCACGTTTATAGGTTTCCCTATAAAAAGGCACGTATGTGTATATTTTATATAAATATATATTATTTATATACACATATATGAATATATATTCATGTTAATATCCATATATTAAATATTTTCTGAAAATATTAGAAAAGCCCACCTCTCACACAGCATACAGACCAAAGGCACTGCAGTTTCCAAACAAGCTTTTTTAATGCTATTAAATTCTTACAGTTGTCCCCACCAGAGCTAAGACTAAGGCTACAGAATGGTCATGTTCAAATATAGGCATAGGTCCAACAAGTTCCAAACTACAGCTGTGCTAACGTTCACCTCGGGAAAGTTATCACATCACACACCTGGAGATTTAGACATATTAACGAAAACTTAAATATAGTCACATTTAAACTTAAAACTAACATTCTTAACATTTGATTTTCTATGTGCAGGGAAACAGAAAGAAAACAAGCATGAATATTGTAAAGCACTGTGCATAATTAGAAAAAAATTAAATCACATCACTATTCTGCCCAGCCATGTCCTGACTCAAGTAAAAAACACCAACTGGTGACACCACAGCTTGATGCAACTGAATAAAGAAAAGGCAGGTTTAAAACTTCACTGCTGAACTCATCGCCTTGCCCAGCAGAGAGAACTGAA
>PPHD01000911.1:25275-47253 GCA_002909625.1 Bambusicola thoracicus
CTGAACCAAAACCTAAAGCTGACTCTATCACAAAGGGGTGAAGGAAACTCACGTTTATAGGTTTCCCTATAAAAAGGCACGTATGTGTATATTTTATATAAATATATATTATTTATATACACATATATGAATATATATTCATGTTAATATCCATATATTAAATATTTTCTGAAAATATTAGAAAAGCCCACCTCTCACACAGCATACAGACCAAAGGCACTGCAGTTTCCAAACAAGCTTTTTTAATGCTATTAAATTCTTACAGTTGTCCCCACCAGAGCTAAGACTAAGGCTACAGAATCCACCACAAGCGCCTGCGTTTAAAAACTGAAGGCAAAACAGATGAATTAAAAATCTGAATAAAGGCTCCCAAGAAATGTCCACAGCACATGAAACATGAGGAAGATACAAGAGTCATTTCTACGTGGTCATGTTCAAATATAGGCATAGGTCCAACAAGTTCCAAACTACAGCTGTGCTAACGTTCACCTCGGGAAAGTTATCACATCACACACCTGGAGATTTAGACATATTAACGAAAACTTAAATATAGTCACATTTAAACTTAAAACTAACATTCTTAACATTTGATTTTCTATGTGCAGGGAAACAGAAAGAAAACAAGCATGAATATTGTAAAGCACTGTGCATAATTAGAAAAAAATTAAATCACATCACTATTCTGCCCAGCCATGTCCTGACTCAAGTAAAAAACACCAACTGGTGACACCACAGCTTGATGCAACTGAATAAAGAAAAGGCAGGTTTAAAACTTCACTGCTGAACTCATCGCCTTGCCCAGCAGAGAGAACTGAACGCAGAGCAGAACACAGTGCTGATCTGTGGAGTTAACTCAGCACACCAGGTAACTCCAACAGCACAGACTTTAACTCAGTCCACCACAGACTGCAAATATCTAATGCCTGTTTTTACAACTGTTTATAATGTATACATCAGCTGAATTTTCTGCTGTGAATTACACCATAACCAGAAAGCTATGCTTAAGTGTTAATATCTTACTTTTTTTCCTCTTTTCAATCTGACGTAGATGCTTTGCCCATCTCTTCTTATATCTGAACCTTTAAAACATAATCAAAGTACACACAACCCAATAGATGAAAATTGGAATTTCCCTTACAAAAAAAAGTTGATCGTGCTTTTGCTTTTTTCTTAATCAAATTAAAACAGAAAGCTTGCATACAGCAGTATACCCAAAACAAATTAAAAACCCAAACTAAAACAGTTCTACCCTATGGATACAACCCTTACCTTCACATTCTCATTTCTATGTTTTAAACAGTGTTCTTACAAGGCTCTTTAGCTTCCTCCCAATAACATCTGTCCTTTAAAGCAAAAAAAACCAACAACACAGGAAGCCACGCTGATGGAAATATTAATTTTTCTGGGAATCCACAAAGTAAAACATGTCAAAGCTGAATGTTTTTCAAAGATAATATATAAGCTGAGAAAACTGAAGACAACTGTCTTCCTTAAATATTTTCTTATTAATCCCATTAGCTCTGAATGCTTTCTACTATTCCAAAAGCAAATCTGAAGCTTGCAGCAAGGATATTTTTTTCAGAGTGATCTGACAGAAGACCACCATTTATCTGCATACAGTAAAGTGTATTTGGATGTAGAAGCCTAATAGCACAAGCAACAAGATTGGGTGGGCAGCGTAAGTGAAGAAGAAAACAGAAACGGCATACAAGTGGTAAGAAGGACTTGAAAGCAGTTGGAGCTTCACTAATTCCCAACACTGGCTGCAAGGAGGAAGAACAGACATCTTGACTCCTACCATCATGGACATTTCCATCATTTTCCCACTATTTAGGGAACCTCATGCCTGAGAAATATTAATACATCAGAACAAATTACATTAAACTTCAATCTTATGTAGAATCTCAAGGCCTCCTGGGAGGGCTCCGAGCAAGGTAGGACCACACCACATCAGAG
Source organism: Bambusicola thoracicus (assembly GCA_002909625.1). Taxonomy (NCBI): domain Eukaryota; kingdom Metazoa; phylum Chordata; class Aves; order Galliformes; family Phasianidae; genus Bambusicola; species Bambusicola thoracicus. The sequence goes on from PPHD01000911.1 coordinate 27,232, forward strand.
AACTTCCGTCACCCATAAGAGATTAAAGACAACTCAAGTTACCTAGGGCAAATACAAGTACTTAATAGGCTCCTCTAGAGCCCCAGCAATTAAGGAACATTTCATAACACTGGAATGAAATATAATTGGATACATTCAGTAGAAACAACTGTTTCTCCTCAAACAAGGGCAATGAGTCAACAATGGAAAACCTGAAATAGCAACATCAGTACCTTGTGTAAAGCACTGTCAATCACTACACACCTTCGGTTCTCTTCTAAAACATAGGGCAAAACTGTTCAGGTTGGGATTTTGTTTTAGTACTGTACAAAGACCTGTGTGCTACTTTGCATTTATACTAAATTAACAAGTGTCATTCTGTGCTGATTCAAGGGCAAACTGTGCATTTATTGTAGCCTTATTGCAATCTTGTGTAAAAATTCATATTTTCAATATTCCTTTTTAAAATCCTCTTTTCCGTGGTTCCACTTTTGAGTGTGGTATACCTGCATATTCCTCATTCACTAAAGACTTCAAATTATTGTCAAGTAATCTTCACAAGTAGGATCAGTGTCTTCCAGACAAAGCAAACAGCACATGAATAATACCCACTTCTCAAAACTGAGCTGAGTTAATAGCATATTTGCTTCCTGAGCTATCATTTAACTTGTTGCAGTTCCACATACTAGGACATGTAAGACAAAAACAGCTCTTCCACGAATGACTAGAAGTCTACTGAAATTACCTATAAAAGTGATGCGATATTAAGAAAAAGCAAATAGAACCTATTGATTGAAATGAAAAAAACAACAACAAAACAGAACTATGTGGTCACATGAATATTGATGAAAGAGCAGAGAAACTTCAAAAGATGCTGAAGGCTTACACTGATTTTAAGGGACAAAAATAACACCAAAACTTTGGCATAATTTTCAGTACATCTATCGTTTTTTCACTGAAGATATCAATGTCTCCACACATAACAGGATCCTTATTTCCAATGAGTTAATCTGTTCTAATTGCTGATTGCTACTACCTGAACTAAACAAGCAATAAAACCATCTTTGGCATTCCTTGGCAGGATCTGTTACTCACCATTGCACGTGTATTTAACAAAAACAAAACAAGTTATCTACATAGAAAACAGGTCAACTACTGGAGCTAAGGATGAAAGCTGTCACAAAGGCCTTCTAGTTTATGTCCCCACTTTACACAGTTAAAGATGTACTAGTTACTATGACTCCTTAAAAAATGTTATTCGACCTTCTCATTATGATTCCTTAAGTGTGAAACATTTCTATTTGATTATTTATTCATTAGAAGAGAAAGAGAAACCAACCAAGTTTTACAGCACACGCTTTCAAGCTCATCCTTATAACCATGAAGATCCTGAGAGTTTGTAGTTTTCATTCCAGCAAGCTGCAAATGAAAATCTGTATCTAAGCATTTGTATCGTGTTCATCACAGCACTATCTGGGCAGTGCACATAATTATATTATTCCAGCAGATACTGTAAATATTGGCTTTCTCTAGTAATACTTTTTCTTTCATCAAAGTGCACGGACTATTACAATATAGTATTATGAGAATGCCAAAGAGATGTCTTACATTTATTTTCAACAATACGTGTTATTGTCACAGGCACAGGACAACAGATTCATCTGATGAGCTGAATAAATGTTTAAAGAGCAAAGTCAATTCTCATGCAATTTTCACAGCAATAACAGAATATGATTTAGTCTTCTGAAAGAGGAGGAAATCTGCTATCTCAGGAAGACAGTACAAGGCAAGAAACCCATAGGACTTCCTATAGTGTAATAACATTTCATGTTATGTTTTTGGCTGGGATAGAGTTAATTTTTTTTCCATAGGGACTCGTATGTTGTTGTATCGTGGATTTCTGATGAAAACAGTGGTGATAACAACGATGGTTCAGGTGCTGCAGAGCAGCACTTACACAGAGCCAAGGACTTTTCAGCCACTGCCACAACAGCAAGGAGCTGGGAGGGGACACAGGCAGGACAGCTGACCCAAACTGGCAATGGGGATGTTTCATATCGTGTGGCATCATGCTCAGCAAGAAGAACTGGGGGAAAGTAGGAGGAAGAGGGGACTTTTGGAGTAATGGTGTTTGATTTCCCAAGAAACCGCTATGCATGATGAGCCCTGCTTACCTGGTGTGGCTGAATGCCTCCCTGCCAATGGGAAGGAGTAAATTAATCCCTTGCTTTGCTTGGACACACAGCTTTATCTCAACCCGTGAGTCCTCACATTTATACCTTTCTGATTCTCTCTCCCATCCCACCTGTGGACAGTAAGCAAGGCTGAGTGGTGTTGAGCTGCCAGCTGGATTACATCACACTTCAAGAAAACACTGTGATGACAGACACATGTTAGATTCCTGGGTACTAACTCCCCATATTGTTCCACCTTTAGGTCAAATCTAGCAGAAGTTTACCTTCGAGGGCATTGGTTAAGTAAGATTTTTCAGTACTCAAATCCACTTTTTTTTGGTCACTGTTCAGATCTGATCAGAACTTTACAATGCATAGAGCATGATTATTTAACACAGCATTGCTGAGTAGATCTACTTCTTAACAACCTGATCAAATGAGGAATTGCACCGTATATGGATGACCAAGGAAAAACAAAAAGTGACATTCCTTCCTTCAATTCTGGTTACTGAAATTTTGCCACAGCCCACAGCACTGGAACTTAGAAATTTAAAACATGACAGTTACTCAATGCTTTTCCTAAGCCCAGTTCAACTAAAGCTACATTTCCAGCAGGAACTCCAGGAGAAAGCTATGTTTCCCATGCAGGAGGTTACCTTTCCCACTACTACTTAAGCATTCCAGTAAGAGTCCTGCTCAAAATATATACATGCATGTGGGTCTGTTTTCAAGTGAATTGCACAGTGAACAATTCTACCCGACAAATTAAGAGAAATAAAGTTAATGACCCAGCAGAAGCAATGCTTAAGCGAAGAAATACGCAAACAGAACAATTTCCCTTGCTTTTTAAAGTTACTAAAAACTTTAAACAAAAAGGCATTGGGATGTTAGTTTGTGATTACTACTGTCCTGTCCATTAACTTCTTTTCAGACTAACCTTGAAATCCAGGGTACACAAACACCAGAACACAACACTTGATCACTGGACTAGCAACTGTTACACAGGAAACATCCTATTAGTTGCATCCCAGACTGAAGTCATCTTAAGGTCCTTCTCCTCCTGTACACAATCTACAGGACATTGCTTAGAGCACGCACTTTCAACACCTGCAGGGCTTCTTTTTAACAGAAAACAAATGACTTTAGTCCTACGATCAGTAGTTGGCATATCCTTTAGAGGAACTACTGGGACCTACTCGTTCATCATCAGAAGCTGCTCTTTAAAAAAGAATGTGTCTCATCACATTCCACCAATTAAAGACAGGTGAGAAACCTTGGGACAGCGTTTTTAAACTCATTTCCATCAACGTTGGTTAGTACTGGTTTCAAACAGCAGTGAGAAAAAGAATGGGGAAAAAAAAAAAAAGGCTTCTTCAAGCAATGGTGAAAGTTGAAAAGATCAGTCATCTTAAAGAGCAAACTTGGAGACTGGAGAAGAAGACAGAGTGAGATGGAAATAGGTTGGAAAAAAAAAAAAAAAGGAGAATGAGTATGTGAAGGAAGTTAAAGCAATAAATCTAAATGTCAGGTATCATCTTAAAAGCTGAGACATACAGTTTTCTTTTTGACTTTGTTCTATGGCCGCAAACCTCCACATTTGTTCCATATTTAGCTGAGCTGAAACCGATTCACTCACTAACACGGCGTATAAGAACCTATTCCATTTCTGCAATTGTGGCACTTTTGTATTTGGACACCGAGCTTTTGCCACAGATCCAGCAACTCCGTACACTGATAATCCCCAGAAAGATGCAGAATACTGACCGGAGACAGCACAGCAGCCAGCTGGGCTCATACCACCCACTAGTGTAACTAGTGCACTGCAGTGCCAAGATCAACCTCAGAAAAGCTCAACCTGAGTAGTTTTCCTTGCAGTCTGTGGGTTTCCTCTTCTTCAGTTCACTTTTGTTCCTGTCTTGTACTTCTATAACAACATTTTTAAGCCTTTTTTTTTTTTTTTGAGCTTTTTAAAATTTTTATGAGACAAATGGCCTACTAAAATTTGAACAGGAGCAGCAAAATTTGATTTACCCAAGAAAATGAGTCATGGTACCCAAGGACAAACATGAGGTTCAACTACTCAGACACAGCCAAGACAATCCTGTATTTATTTTTCGTTATGAATCCCACTGAAGGGAATACCAATTCTACAACAAGAGTAAATCTCTGCACTTTCCAACTACGAAGGTAAAATTATCTGTGTGGTAGTAGCATAAGCACTGCACTTTAAATCATGTCATCAGTTAACCACAACCAGTCAACATGGCAGACATTCCTTAACAAGCAATTAGCATCACAGAAATACTGCAGAACTTACATCTCAGAGAACAGCACTGTTTCCATCAAGGCTGCACTTTCTTGGGAATCCCAATCATTTACAGACGTTGTAAGTGGACAGATGCAACACAAGTTCATTCCTTTTCATTGTAGGAAGAAACACAAATAACTTCCTGGATAATTTTTCCTAATACATTAGAAGGCAATCTGCAGCCAAACTGTATTTATCTGGCAGAGAGCACAAGGTACAGCCTACACCCTCCACCAAGAAAAACTGTGTTGAAAATGAATTTAAGTACTTGAAGAGTTAATTGGCCAACAATGACCAGGCCACTTTTCTGCCTACAGAGATCACATTAGACACACAAGCTCCAAAAATACAGTGCGTGGTTTGGATTAGCGCTGCTCAGGTTGGCTGCTCTCCCTCTGGCTGCCTTCCCTTCTGCTCTGACAAACTAAAAAAATAAAAATTAAACCCCATGATATGCACCCATCTCCCTCTCTGTTATGTCTTATCCCTGGTCCTGAATAGAATATGCTTAACACAAAGTCCTGATCCTACTCTCTCTTTTTATTATACACGTACTATACTCAATAAAACTCACAAGAGATATGAGCTACTGTACCTCACTATTGAGTAGTTAAAGAATAGAAGCATACAAGTCTCTTTTTAAGCCTTTTCAAAGCCTGAGGTTCATTATGAATTTTTCTTCCACAATTACAATGTATTCCTTTCTTTTAGGGTGTTGTCCCTTTCCTTTTGTTTGTTGTTGTTTTTATTTATTTAAGTTTAAATAACGATAAACAGCAAAACATTATAAAACCATACACTGAAAATGAGGGAACTGATCTGTGAAAGAGCTCAGCATCTGCTCTTTCTATTCTCTCAAGAGATCAAGCCAAGAAGATTTGAGAAGTTTTTACTGCCAGATCTAAATTTTATTCCACAGGCACCGGATCAGGTCTTTAATCCTTTACTTAACCACAAAGAACTGTGCTGAGGAGTTTAATTCTTCCAAAACAACTGATAATATCCTTAAACGTCAAAAGAATACTTTCCAATATAAGCCAAATCCCGCATGTTTTGCTTTTAAGTAAATGCCACAGCAGATGCAAAACCAGTAGGATTCGCTCTGATCTTTTCTAGGAAAGGAGAAAATCTCCAACAAACACAATCCGTGCTTCAGAAGTGCCAGACAATTAAAGAAACAGTTCAATACTAGCACTGAATTAAATTGCATGTATAACATTATGCGTATGTTTAATTTATTGATTTAGGATTTGAGATTCTTATGTTTTATTACCCACATATTTTAATGTGTATTACGAACTGCCTTCTCACCAGGAAGTGATTGTACTAGTTAAATTTAATTCTTTCTCCCCAGATACTTGCAGATTTTCCTGAACTGCCCTTCCCCACAGCATTTCAATGAGAAGGAAAGTTGGCTGAGAAGTTTAACAGGACAAAAATAAGTTATAGCCAAGTTTCAAGGGAAAAAGCAGAGTGGAAATTGAGACATTTCACGCCATAAGAGAAACTCCGCTCTAGAACAGGTTCCCAAGAACAGGAAAACAAAACAATTAGTTTGAAGTAGATCTCACCAACTTTCTGCAATATTATTTGACACAGCTGCTACACAGTTAGTGAATTGCATTTGGTGACAAGGTATCTTTCTATCATAAATCTTTAGGAAGGGGAATGGAAGAGATTTCACAAACAAGCCGAGTCCAAGGTGAGTGAGGCTTCTTGCCTAACATCTTAAATGCCAGTTCTGGCCTCACTGTGCAAGTAAGGAACATCCCAGAAGCCTCAGAAGAAGCAGGTACAGAAACAGAGGTCACATATATGTAACAGAAAACAATGGCTCCTACTTGCAGTACTAAGCAACAGACAACCAAGATATCATGAACTTTGGATAACGTATGCATTGAGGGCTGCAGAAGATGAAAGTAGTAAACAGATACCTAAAATGTCACCACAAAATTCTACATACATGCATCTTTGTGATACAATTCATTGGATTTTGAACCAACCTCACTTTCTGAAATTTAAATACCAAAATGTGTCCTCCGACAAGACTTCAATAGCACAGCTCTGTATGATCTTGCAAAAAAAAAAAAAAGTCCTTAAATATATTGACATCAGAAGACCTCTGCTCATTGAGCTTTAATATATAGATGTAGTAAGAACTAGTTTCAGTTAGGCTGAAGTATGAAGCAAAAAAAAGCTGAATTATCTGTTACAGTTTGAATAACTACGGTGGTTTAGCTATTTGAGTTATTTTATCAGACACAGGAGAACTTCTTTGTTGGTTGAGCCATAAAGCTACGGAATGTCTGCCAGAAAATGGACCGACGTTATTTAGCCAACAAAGAAGCCTGAAAAGATCTTTTCATATCATAGAAGCATATGAAGACATGAAGCTATTCCAAGTATCACAGTTGGAAAATGGTACTTCTTACAAGTTCATAAAGTCAGTACAGTCTGACAGCAAACAGGCCCTTGTCAAGACAAGATCTATTACTGGCTTAAACTGATGCTCATTTACCACAAGATTAGACTAGAAAACAGAAATAATTTTCTCATTTTGTTCATACTTGATATCTCGGATGACCTCTTAAAAGTATATCAAAGTACCAAACACCTGGATGACTGCTCTCCAGCTACAGAGGAGCACTTCATAAACATTCTTGCCACTTCTGAGAAATAGTACAGCAATGGTGCAAACAACAGGGACTGTGAAGGTTGGACTCAGCATGAGCGTTCCTCTTCCTCTTAATGATAACAGCTCGGTCACATCTAGCAGATCAGAAATCTGACATCAAACACACAACTCCGAGATGCACCTCCCAAGGACAGTCCATTACTGGTGGCCCACAATTTTATTACACAAGAAATAACCTTGTATTCTATTAAACCAGACACATTATTCAGCTCCAGTGCGCTGCAAAAAACTCCTAATGATCCCCTACAGATAGGCACCAATGATTTACCAGTAACTCAGCTCCTCAGTCGTCAAATCACTCACAAACTTCTGACAAAATGCATTACAAAATGGCAGCACACTTTATTTTTATATATGTTCCAGTGAAGCTGTTAACATTCACCAGGCACACAGCCTGGATAAACTTGCAAAAACATTAATCACCAATTACTTTAAACAGAACAGAGAGGAACTTGAATATAGAGTAGAAAGCAAGTTTCTACTACTTAGAATTCCTGGGAGAAAAAGGTGGTCTTCGTACCTAGCTCCCACATACATACTTCATGACTGCTACATGCCTATGGCAGCCAATCACAGCTAAGACAACACTGGATTAACACCTTCAGGATGTTACCAACTGATCAAGATGCAGCTCTCTTGATTTAAGCAAGCATCCCTACAAATTGACTTCAGCCTACCTCCCTGACTTATATCCACTTACTGTGAACATGCATCTCCAACTCCTCACTTACTTCAATTTGACCTCAGCTACAATTTTTCACAACTTCCTGTTATGAGTGATTCTTATTTTCTAACCTGGAACACTTTCAGTGCCAGAAAACCTTTTCTCTTTAAAGGAATATTAGCATAAGATCACCTGTTTTATGCAGTCTTCCAGTACTTCTATCATGCCTGTGACTGCACAATCCAAAGCCAGAATCACTAACACAGAGAGAAAACTACATCCCACTCATTTTACATTACTTTTCACATATGTATTTTTATTCCTTTAACACAATCAGTGAGAACAAAAGTCTCAGGCTTTGCCTCTTTTGCATTTGTTTTGTGTTGGCTTTCTACATGGTCCCGTACTAAAGCTTCTACCATTCTTTTCAACTGTAAGAAAGACAAAGATACTCTACTCCACCTCCCCCCCTACTGGAAAGAACACTCTCCTTCTTCAATTAATGAATGCTACAAAAAGACACAAACTCACAAACTATGTTCACTAAACACAATACACATAGCTCAATATTTTCAAATCATGAGGGCCAAATCTATCAGTAAAATAAAATGAGTCTGTGTTGCAAAAAAAAAAAAAAAAAAAAAAAAAATCCTTACTGTTTAACTCCAGGAAGTTTTATAAAGGAGAAATAAAAACGTCATAACTCGTTACAGTTTATAAACTGGAAGACTGTAGAGATTGAAAGACCACTGAAGTAATCTTAATGGACGTTCAGAATTCTGCCAACGCTATGTTTTTGCTGCAGAAATCCTGGGTTCATGCTCTTCAAGGTGGATTTCAAGCGCTAGTGAGCAAATACTACTAACTCAATCGGATAGTGAACTGTTTGCTGTGTCAAAGCTTTTTGCCAAACACACATATATAATTTTTCTTTTTGCTGTATGGATAATCAACCCCAGATGGCAATTTACATAGGCAACAGCATAAAGGAATCCATGCACTGCTGGTGCTCTCAGCCTCAATCAGAGCAAGCACGGGCGTTTGAGAATGTCACTGTTTATTTTTAATTGCTGTGTCCCTCCTTTGTGCAGGTTCAAGCGGTCAAAGATGTCGAAGTCCATTAGTAGAACTGGAAGATGATGCCACCTCATTTGGTGAGAGGGTTCCTCAAATTTAAAAAGCAGATGGTTTGTAATGTCCCTAAATGCCCAGTGGGCACCAGCTGTCAATCTCAGTTACCATAGGGTCAGGGCAAAAAAAGGTCAGAGAGAGTCATAAACCACAATGTGTTGTGAAATGTGCTTCCTCCGTTACGTTGTAGGCCTGAGAAAGGTTTGACCTTTCATAGGTATCCTAACCCAACTATGCACGATGCTAGCAGGGGTAAGTACAACACACAATTCAAACTTACAAAAGTTGCTTCCTTTAACCGTGCCTTGGTTACCTGCACACCGTGAACACTCACATTCACAAACGGCTCCTAGCAAAAAGCAAAATCCTGCTCACCACTATTTATCACTGAGATGCATGGCATGTCTGCTATTTCACACAAGGAAGTGGAAGGATAAGCTCATCTACAGCAACTGAAAATAACCAACTTTGAGGCAAACTGCTAATGCTGAGACTCAAATGATTTAGCCTCTCTCTGTCAAAGACTCATTTATCTGTTTAGTCTTTCACTCCTCTAGAAATAAACCTACCTGTTGATAGTAAACCCACTGAAAGACCTCAGCTTTCTACAGGTTCTCTTATAAATCCCAACAAGTAGAAGCTCCTCCAGAAAATGCTGACATCAATTAAACTCCCCAGCAAACAAAGAGAATGTGCATCAAGCATTTCAGTGCTCTTTTCTTGTCACTTCCTTCACATCTGGACATCGCAGGGAGCCCACCTAGTCAGTCTCCTTTGCAAGCCTTCTCACTGATGCACAATGTCTCAAATAAAAGTAACCTCACTTAAAGGACTAAACCTTGTTTAGTTCTCCAGCACGTCCCATCTTGGAAATATGCTCACTTTGCTTTCCTGAAGTTGAAAATCTAACACACTAATCTAAGTCAGCCTTCTTTCTTCTTCAGTTAACTAAAATAGAGCAGGTGACCTCACTGGCTGTGCTAACGAAAAAAATCTCCAAGTCTCTCTCTACTATTAGCTTCAATTACATTCGAGTATCAGGAAAATAATGGAATAATTTCAAATTGGAGAACACTCTCTTCTTTGTTGAGCAACTCTTTCTATTAGGAAAATTGAGGGGAGTGAGAGACTCACCTTCAGGGCAGGAATCTCCACATTGTCACCAAGGCTAACAGAGCCAGAAAGAATAGTCCCTGTCATCACCGTGCCTTGACCCTTGATAGAGAAGCAATGGTCGACTGCCATAAGGAAGTGTCCCGAGGGATCTCTCGATGGCAGGTAAGCCTGAGACTTCAGGACCTGAATAAAAGATAAAAGCAGAACCATGCCTGGGTGAAAAGTCATGACAGCCATACAGCAAAAGGAAGGCAAGCGGATGATTGATTGAACAGGCTTGCAGCTTTACTGACTTCAAGCATCTCCCAATGAGCTCAGAACGCACCAATGTCAAATTAACTGTGCGTGCCATAGAGGAGATGCACAATTAGCAGCAGGAGCAGTTCGATTTTCTGCCTTAGAAAGATTTGGTGCTGCACATTTAGCTTGGTTAGCAAAACTGCGCTGGCAATGAAGTTGCTGCCAAACTCAATTTAGACACTGCAGCAAAGTAAATGAAAAAAACAACCCTGTACCCTTGTCTTCCCCCTTCCCACCTGTCCCAAAGTACAGTTCCATAGTGTATTTTGCTACTTCAGCTTTTTTGATTTAGTGCAAATTAACTTACATAAAGACATTAGTGCCCCATCCCTGCCTCCCTCCCAGAAAAACTATTACATTCAGATAAGTTCTCTAAGTCAACTTCCCTTTCAGATTTATGTTAACACTTCATGGAGGATCAAGCCACTGAGGAAAATAGCTAAACATCTTTTAGAGAAATTCTCCAAGTTTGGGATTTCTGTTTTGCTGACAAATAACCTTTGTAAAATACATCATCATCACAGACATCAGACTTTAATGATAAAAATGCAGTCACATGCTAACAGTGGTTCAGAGGACCTGGTCCACCTCCGTCTCTAATCACTTTTGATCTCTGCCTCCGTTACAATATCTGCATATCAACTTGGCACCACTCTTAGTGTCTGCTGTTAAGGTCAAAAACTGTAGGTTAAGTCAAAGTCTTAATGGCAGAACAATGGAGAGGGAGCCTCATCAATGAGAAAAAGGGCAATTCCTTGAAGTTCAATGGCAGGGCTCACATAGCATTTGCCAGCTCTACTAATACCTCCCCATGTTTATTCACAGAAGAGATGATAAAATGGTACAAGCTGAACCCCTCATCCACCTCAAACGACGCTCTTAAGCATCCTGCCCTTCACTGTATAAGGTGCATATCAAATAACTTACAATTTAATCCATTTTTCCGAAAGCCTCAAGAATTATTCTCACAGAAAACAGAAATTCAGCACTGCTAGAACTAACGATACCTCTGAAGCATTGGCTTGCTTTACAACCTTCTCTTGTTCACATGGATTCAATACAGTGCTAGTTACACCATTAAACAGTTTTTTCCAGGCTCTATCTTGTTCAGTTGCAAGACAAACCCAAGTCATGCATTTTATCTTTTGCAGGAGCACAAGGCATGCAGTAAACAAGTCACAGCATCACAGAGACAGATAGTTTCATCCTAAGGGCAGGTGGGGCTGCTCTAGAGAACAGATTCTACACTTATTAATGCCAGAAACCCCCACATATCATCATGCTCTTACAAATGAAACTTGCCACAGGTAATCATTGGTTGTATACCTCAGATGGTTCCAATGGAAACCTCAAACCTCGGTAAGCAGAGTGCTAAGTACTCACAATTGCAATCAAAATTGGCAAGCATGTCCCAGAAGAGCTCCCAGCTACTTTAAATTCGGCAAGCAGTGTTAGAAAATTCACAGGACTCAACTCCTTTGTCCCTCAGCATCCCAATCTAAATACAGGATCAGTCATCTCTGCACTTTCTATAGGTCCTGTGGAAGTAAATTAACTATTTGCCAAGTGTTCAGATCATCACTGATGAGCGCCAAAGAAAAGTCCAGAAGGAAATTAATTATTCTAACAGCAGAGAAGTATTTGAATGGAGTTATGAGGCCACACAGAAAATAAGGAGAATTAAAACAAAATACCGACTGCCTCCTCAGTGGATCAGCTCTGTCCATCCTTCACAACGAGGCACGCGTTGTTTAGAATAAAGACTTAAACCCTCTATCATAGCACTCACGTGAAGGAAGGAGACATTCACCTGTGCACAATTTCTGAGCGTACAAATTCACAGCTTCGCTGATTTCCTAACTGTGGTGCATAGGAAAAGGAGATTGCAGATAACCAGTTCTAAATTACCCAAAAAAGTGTGATAGTCATAATTCAGTTAAAGAACAAAAGATTTGCTTACTCATCCCAAGGATCAGGGCTTGCCAAGTACTCCAAAAGGAGGCAGCCAGCCCTTAAATGAGGCTTAGGGAGCAGGTGGAACCTGGTTCCACCCTTTCCAGTTGCACAGGTGAATTGCTTTCATCTGTGCTCTCAGAGCTGGCTGTGTCCCTTCCCCAGGTGCTCAATCATTGGTTCAGGCCATGATTTAGCAATTCCCATGCAAGGTGAAATTCTAAAATAACACCTAGCAATGATTTGGCAGAATTTAAAAGCAATTTTTGTTTATTACACTTAGTAATTCCTGACAACTTCAAAACACTTCACCACGTGTGACAGCGGTTTCTTAAGACAGCTATTCAAAGAATTCGAAGTTGGAAAAGGAGATCCACTTTTGGGGCACAAATCTGCAACTCCCCCACTCACTGGAAGGAATCCCTGATGAATTAGGTCCCATCAAACTGACATTAAAGCAGTAGCTCTTCAGTCCCAGATACTAATACAGCGCGACTCCAAAAGATTTAAAGATGCTCAACCACATTTTACAGCATTAAGTTCTTCAGCAGGTACCTCAATTAATTCAGAAACACCAAGTGGATTCTCAGACTCTGGAGCTTCCGGTCCACCAGGCTTTGCTGCAACAGCAACAATAGGACACCCACAGAACCTGAAAGAGAGAAAGACTCCCACCATTAGACCACAGATCTCCCACATGTGTAAACCAGACTGGGAAGGCAAAGAAACTGTCTCAGAACCTGATATTTTTGTTCTTCCCTCTTAGTGAATAATGGACAATTTTATTTATTTATTTTTTAATTACTGGCATTTGTGCTACTGAACTTCACCATGAAATCTTTAACTCTGTTCAGCATTAGGCACAGATTCAACTTTTGACTGACACTGACAGCAAGATGTCATTTCTGAAGCAAAGACACATCACTCAGTTTTATCAGAGTGGCTCTGAATTCAAGCTAGTTTACCTGGAGACTAACTCAGTTTTCAACTTGCATTAGAACAATTACACTACCTGAGTGTGCAGACAGTCCATAAGATTTGCAGACAGTGGAAAGGTCTAATTCTACTGAAATGAAAATGTATAAAACCATCTCAAACACGCAAAGCTTCTGAAAAGAGCAGTACAGCTGACCCCACTTTAGCTTTTCTCTTGCAATGAATTCTATTCTTCAAGCCCTTAATATTCAGCAGCTGCTTTGTTATTTTTTTGAAGTCTGCTGATTGAATCTGTGACGTTTGCTCCCTAGAACATAACCTATAGTTCAGCTGATCTGATAGCTTGCTTTGCCTACATTTTGGAAAGGGAAATCAGATTGTAAGTCAGGTTATTACTGCATTTTTTCAAAACTCAGGATTAACCACATGAAATATACATATTTGTTAAAGTAATGGAACAATAAACAGTAAAACAGCAATAAGCAGAACAACAGTAAAAAAATATAATGGCTTGGCTCTGAAAGATAGATGATTCTTATTCAACAGATTCAGACCAAAGGTCGTGAGTGCTGTCAGCCTCGTGATTCTCCTTCACCCCAGATCATAGATTTCATCTCAAAAAGGGAAAGAAATACAGTAAAGCAAAAACAATACGTTCTGTACAGTGAGCACATTTATTAGCTAAAGAGAATCCAGTATATTTTCTCTGAAGCATCTGGGAACAAAGGGTAAAAAAATGTGCACTGAAAATTTCTGTGATTAACCAATGTGACTTTCAGAACTCTTTTTTTCATAGAAACTCTTTAGGACAACATATTACAACAAATAAAGATTTATGCTGAACCAAATGCCTCACTCCATTTCCCCTACGCCAGAATAAACTGAAGTAATCATATACTGACATTGGAGGTACTTCCAGATACGATTAGGACCTACTAAAATTGTCACTCCACAACATGGATTTCTTGCCAGCAGTGTTTAGACCCTGTTAAACAAAGGCACAAGGTAGCACGTGCCAGAAGTTACAATTAAATAGAAATTCCATTCATAGGAACAGTTTGCATTTACTTACAGTATCACAAGATTAGGTCAAATTTTCAAACTACGACAAGTTACTTTCCTCTGCCTATAATAATAATTAGCAAGTAAACTAGACCTGGAAAACACCCCATTGACAAGTGTCTGTGGCCTGAGGCAGCTGTCGGATGGTCTCAGCATGCGCCCTGCTGTTCAAAGTAGTTTAGAAACACAAAAACAGTGAAGCACGTATTTGGAAGTTTAAAGTTGAGTGGAAAAGAGGCTGTCAAGAAACAACATGTGCCCAACATACAATGAGACAGGCACTTTGCAATCAGCCCAGGGTAGCAAAGCTTTCAAAGCGTCATAAAGTGCAGACTACTCTTGCTAGTTATGGGAACAATACACAGGCGTATCCAATAAAGGAGCATTTCTAGGATCCAGAGTTCAAATGAATAATTAAAACATTACGACAGACCATTTTTCTCCATGTGGAATCACAGCTGTTGTGGAATCACAACTGATGCACATCCTTGTTTTAAAAGAGAGCTGGCAGAAAGGCCCTTGCAGTTAACACGTCCCATGTTTCAAAAACTCAGTTCCCCTTCAGTTCTGACAGCGCTCATTTTCAAGACATACCTGTGGGACTCATCTGTACTTCATTCCCTCAACTCTCAAAATCAAAATGTGACCTCCAAGCTATAAACCTTGGAGTCATAATGTCCTCTCACGACCCTGGACAAAGTAAGCTCTGCTTCTATTTGTGTAAACCACTAAGTTGTGTAACCATTATGAGAGTTTTTGTTCTATCATCCCACCTCATAACAGCCACATTTTCAATTGCAAATCTCTCTGCACTTTGTTCATTACTTTCCTCAATTAATTGATGCAAAACAAGACTGAAACACCGACCCAGTCAGTCAAGCTGCATTACAGGAAACCTCAGGACCACTGTCAATCAGATTCTTGTCCATACTGATCTGTCCCAGATGATCACCATTTGTCTCCCTAGTTAGGGCAATCACATCTTTCAGCCTGGGTTAAGGAAAAGCTCTAACTCTTTCTTTTCATTAGAGCAGAAAAACAATTCTGGAAAACAACAAAATTTGCACGAACTAAGAAAAAGTTCTCCCTCATCCAGTGTTTCTGGTTTTGTTTTATCCAATCTGAATTCAAAGCAGCCCTCTAAACTGAGAAGTTTAATTACACTAAGATATTTCTATGTACATACTTCCAAATCCAGGGCTGAGTTTGAATTTCTGGTAATCTTTCCACTCTTCTCATCTACATCTATGACTCATCTAGCAGGGGCCAGACAGATGAACTCAGTAGAATGTTGAAAGTGAAATGTGGTTAAACTATTTACGTTACAAACTAACTGTTAATGTTACTGTTAACTTACTTTGTATTTTCCAAGGTCTTCTGCATTTTCTTAGTCATCTTCTCAATGGCACTTTGTCTCTTCGCCTCTGGAAGCAGATCTATTTTGTTCAGAACTACCACCATCTTCTGGCAGGCAATCTGCCCGATCACCAAGCACTCCGCTGACTGCGTCTGCATCCCCTTTGTCACGTCGATGACGAGCATCATCAAATCGATAATCTGGGCACCTGGAGAAGAATTCACACTCAGTGCTGCAGAAACATAAAGAGGCTCAGGATCATTTTCTCAAATAGCTTGCATAAAAACTCTCCTCATACGTACACGTGCCCAGAATTATGAACAAAGTGCAAACTAATGCAAGCATCGAATGCCTGACTGTGTTTGAAAATAGGAATTTAGGAACTTAAACCCTTATACACTACTATCAGATTATAAAAATATACTAACCTATGATTGTTTGCATGTTCCCCCACACTAACAGTGCAAGGACATCATCACTGCATTTAAAAATACGGGTAGATTTGCTACAAATACAAGGAAATTCATAAAAGCTTTCAGTATGAAGAAGAGCTGATTTAAACCCTTCAATACATCAGCATTCACTTCCAGTTCATTTCTATATCAGTGGAAAGCATATTTCATACCACAGCCATACACAGAACAGATTCTTAGATCTGCTCTACCTGAAAAAAACTCCTAAACTTCAGGCTACTGTTACCAATTGTGATCATGGATTATTTTCTAAATATTGTTTTCATGAGCTCTTCAACCTCAGACTGAAGCAACTCAGATTTCATGAGTTTAACTTCGTTTTCAAGGAGCTTTTGGCAAACATTGGGCCTTCCATTGATAGCATTCAGGAATTGTCTCACTCCGGGGAACTGAAATACTCTGAACAACCAAAATGAAGCAGGAAAAAAAATGTAAAGCCAAACTATCAGGAAGTTATGTTAGACAAAAAACACCCAACACATTAAGAGATGTAATAGAAGAAATCATGTAAAACTGCAGCATTTGGAACATAAGTGCTTTTAATATTTGTCCCAAGCTTTTGATCAGAAGAACATGAAATCGATGCGACAGTTCCTTGTTCCTTTGCCCTCTCCAACCCACTTTATTTTTTTCCCAGTCTTTATAATGGCAGTCACAACAGCCACCCTTGTTCCTAGTTCCCATGAACTCTTGGGATAGGAAATCATTCTGAGGCTGAAGTGCATGGGTGAACGAGTGGGTGGGAACGACGACGAGAAAAAAGTTATGGTTACAAATGACTATTTTCAACCTACCAAAGCTTTCATCTCGGAATAATGAATGCTAAATGTAAATAATGGATGCCTCAGAGGGCTGGCTGGCTTACGATGACATCTGCAAAGCTCCTGCAGACCTTTTCAGCAGTCATTGCAAAAAACTCTCCAAGACAAACTGAAGATAAAGTTTATCTCTTCGAAAGTCTTTTTATTTTTACTGTTTCAAGAATGCTATTCATTTAGAACTTGTTTAAATTATAACAGCTCTCACCAGGGCTGCACGAAAGGCTGGGATGTTCCACGCCACGCTGAAGCACAGAGCTGGAGAACAGCAAACAAGGGGAACCAACAGCATGAAAATTGTTCAAGTGGAACAAAAACAGCGAGCAATCAGCATGCACGCATTGTTGTGAGTGTATCCAGCAGGGGTTGGGCTTTTTGTATGTAAAAGTTAACGCCCGTGTTTTGTATTAAACTACTCCGCACGGTAATTCTTCCTGCACAGATGACACCTTTAAAAATGAAAGGGAATTAGTAACTAAAATCAAACCATGAAGTTAAATAACATTAATACCATAAAAAGACGGCTCATTCGTTCAGTGAAATAACAATATTGCAGCTTAAGTTTAAACTAAGCCTTATGACTGCTAGGGTATGGCACTCCGTGCTCCGTAATGAAGTCAAAGCAACCAGATCTGATTCTGGTCCTGCAAAGGGTGGCTCGTGTGATGCATAATGTATGGTGCAGTATCTCTTCCCCCCAACAGGAGACAAAATCTGCGCTGAGGCTGTTACGTGCAGTTTCAGTACAAGGGCCCCTTTATCTTGAAACACTAAATTAACTGCTTTGAACACATTTGTTACAAAGCAAATACTTGTAATTGCTGTATTTATGAATCTATTAGTAACACTTGAAAAGAGCGACAAAACTCATCAGCCCAGTTGCTGGAGGGTCAAGAATGTCTACCTCGGGGCATTTCACAGCAAAGCAAAGATGAACACAGGAAAAATAACTGTACAGCCCATGGAAAAACTCCAAAACCACCAGAAAATGCACCAAGACACTCTGCATGAAAACATATTACAGCCAAGGAAACAGCAACATACTCAAGCTAGCAAGTATACGGCATAGTACTGACATTGTGAATTTTGTTTTATTCCATAACCCATTCCCTTCGTTGCCCTTCATCCATACATAATAGTTCATTAAACACTTAAAAGTGAAGTAACCCAGGGAGATCAAAACAAAGTATACGGGGATTCATGGGGGCAAAGTCCCTAATGGTAAAAGTTAACAAATCACTGATAGGAAGCTGACTAAACCACAGCCTCAACACGCACATAACCTCTCCAGAGCATCAAACACCTCATTCAGAACAGCTTTTCCTTTAGTATGTAAATAATCATAGGAGACGCCTACAATATGTTTTATTTAAATTGCAAATATGAAGTTCTCTTTCAGACTATGAAATCAACTTACCACCATGTTGGATTTTGGTCAACAAAAGGAACAATGCTCCTGAAGAATATTTCTACAGCAGAACAAGATTTAACTAAGAAAAGCCACAGTAAGAATGGATTATATAAATGTGTTCATGTGTATATAATCTGACCCGGAATGACCTTTTAATCAAAGCTTTAAAATATTACAGCCATACCAAGTAGAGGCTCCACAACCAAGAAGAATAAAACAAGGTGATGATATCACGCTATAAACCTGCACTATCTGACCACAGAAGGTCTGCTGTGGGTCCTGTGATAAATGGAACTAGAAGGAAATGAAGCACGTTTTCTCTCAAAGCAGGACAGAATATCATCCTACACAGTCAAGATGAGGAACAGTCATCGCTTCCATAACGAACCCTCAAAGTAGGCAAGCAGGACTGGAAATAAACCTGAATGAAGGAGAGACGCATGCAAAGAATGGGTCTGCATAGAAGGAAGCACAGCAATAAGAAAAACTTCACTGCACTGAAATAGGTGACATAGAATCTACAATACAGCTGAATTAAGGTATTCAAATGACCTCCCCTATAGGGAAAAAAACCAGACACGTGTTTCATCTACGAAAGTGGTGTTGAAGAGCATTAAGGAAGAAAGTTCTCATGAAGTATGACTTAGTTTGAAAACCACCCACCATCAGGGTATCCTTCTTGTGATGACAGCGCTCAGCTCCAGCCCTGCAAGAAGGAAGTGAAACAAACTAGTTGTCACCAGAAAACACAAGGGAGTGGGAAAGACGGGAATTACATTGCACAACAACAAGCTAAACCACAGTGGAAAAACAAAGTAAAGAAGTAGATGGTCTGCTGAGTGAAGGAAAACAAACACAAAGATAACACAAACAGAGGGAGCCTGGGTGACAGCCAGATATGGGGACAAGCAACAAGGCTGGCAGCACTGCATTAGAGAACAGCCTGCTAGAGCTGTGTCAGCTGGACTCGGGGACACCAGCACTCATCTGTACCACAACATCGACAAGAATCACAAAACTAAGATGTTAACAAACTATTTTCAGAGAAGAGAAAGAAAATGTCTACCCTAGCTTCCAATACTCAAGTCCAATCCACTCTGGCTTCTGAATTTTGGGGAATATCTGACAGCGATCATCATCAAGGAAGTAACTCCTTACTGCCACTGCTTGCACATCAAATAGGATCCACACTGTCAGTGGGACCGCAGGCGAGCCCCCGCATCAGCCTGCGTTCCCGTCTGGCACAGTGGGCTCCTGAGTAGGCTTTCACAATGTGAATGGCTTATTGTTTCAGAAAGCCAAAACCAAAAAGTATTAAAACCAGATCTGTCATACCATATTCACAGGGAAACACCGCAGGAGTACCCAATCCATAGACTGTACTTTTTATAAACTGCAAAGCACTGTAATTGCTGTGTTTATTTTGGCACAGAACATCACATCTTACATGGCAAATCCCTTTCAGCCTCCGTCATAGAAGCCGTAGCAACTCTGCAAGTTCAGGAACTGAAAAACCTTCCTGACTGTGCAACCTGCTGCACACACCTGTACGTTACCTGTATACCTGAGCTCCAGCACTGAGCTGCAAGGAGGTGGAGCCCTGCAGCACATTCCCAGCGAATTAACGAAGGCATTTTTAAGCCGG
>PPHD01000912.1:0-27684 GCA_002909625.1 Bambusicola thoracicus
ATATTTAATTAATTCTTTCAAGTTATTATAACCTAATGAAGTAGCAAGAACACCAAAATGTGTAAGCTGCAGTTTGTCTTGGTAATCATGAGGTGCTCTTGAGCTGAGCCAGTCTTTACCAGTGGAATGGACTTTAAGAAGAGCAGAAGTAAGACAGAGAGCAGACTGAGCAATAAAATATTCACAGAATAAATGTCACAATCACAAATAATTGAATTAAGCAATAACAAGGCAGACACAGGGCATTTCCTTGGGATTAATGACCAGCTGAGAGAGTTGATGGTCCACGGCGGTCATCAATTCCCCAGGAAATGTCCTGTACCAAGGTCATTGTTGCTATTATAGCCCCTTTTCTTTCCTCCAGCAAAGAAAAAGAATCTCACATTTTACCTGTTTTCACACAGTGTCATCATTCCTTTAGATGACTTCAGAAAAGATGAGTTTGAATGGCAGAGCAGCTGAAGGATTTCCGTGTAATTGATGTCTGGTTCCACAGCCAATGAAATATATTTTTTCACCACTGAAATTTTAATAGGCCTTCCATTGTTTTTACTCGTTTAACTCTAGCCAATCCCCAAATAATAAATTTATTTTGTTATAGGCATAGAAGCCTGACAGATCTGTATCTCCACTATAGCTAGGTGAGCTGGAGGAAGCTGGACATATTTTATACCTGTAAAAGTTTTCCTATGGTATAAAGAACTTGCTGAGAGAACTGACAGAGAATTTATGCATTTAGCCTGCTCTTTGGCAATAATGTGTGGATTTATAACATAAAGTACTTGCTTAGAACAGGTCAATAATAGAGATAATTAAATCTGTCTTTGCTATTCAATAACAATTATGAATTAAAATTTGTTATGGCAGGTTTTTCAATACAAGACTCATCATGGCTGAATCCCTCTAAGTCATAATTTTATCAAGACATATTTAAGATATTACTCTGTAACAAGTATGTAAATCTTTAATATCTATTTTTCAAACAGTGAAATGAAAAATAAAGCACTACACCCAAAGGTCCAGAAGATAAAGGAGCTTATGATTATCTGCATGCTCTTGGGTCAAATTTATGTTACAGTTATGCCACTATTTCTTAACTCACTTATCTTCAGGATTTGTGAATTTTAATCTACAAAATTATTTTAATCCTTAAACTAACACTTCACATTCTGTTAACCTAATCTTGAAACAGAACACTGTAGACTATCCATTTTTTAAAAAATTACCATTTATGATTCTTTATTCATGTTCCTTTTGTGCTCACTCTCTGTTACTGCTAGCATTTTACATGGTGTGCTGCAAGTTGCTATTTCTTCACTTCAGCCTGATGTAGTTAAGCCACTTATTTTCACATGCCTGGAATTTTTTGGCTCTGTATACCCATATTAATTTAACTGGCCAATTAGTTGTTATTAAAATATTTTAAAAGAACATACAACAACATATGCACAACAAATTATTTCTTTCCACATTTTTATTAACATTTTTGTAGGTAGTTTCCAGTTTCTCACCTCCTTTTCCCACCATGAGAGACTCCACATTTAGGAATACAGGCTGCATGTTAGATTCTGGGCCCCAGTAAATGTCCTGAGTTTCTTTTAACTATTTTTGAGAACATGAAAAAAAAGGGCTGAACTAATGAAATCTTAGATTTCTTTCTTGTCTCACTCCAAAGTTAGGAGTTGATGTTACCCTTACAGAATGACAGATTCAAGTCATCCGTGATAGCAGGATGGTGTTCCAGGAGTTTTCAGGAGGAGGTGAGGATTATTATCAGATTTAATTGCCCGACTAGGCGCTTAAAGTGCAAACATTTACTGTGAAGAATCAACATATTAAAAAGGAAGCAATGTCATGTATTTCATCTCCTTCATTTTTTGGACAGCTTTAGCAACATATTAAGTGTAAGTCACAAAGGCAGTTCTGAGGAGATCAAAACAGAATTGTTTTTTATACTGAGATTTTAACTATCACTTCTGCAATGGTAAGGGGAATATACCTTAAATCTGCTTTGTATACATATATTTATATATAGGTAAAGATCATATTTCTAGATGTCTTGTTATATCTCCTGACTCTTCCACTGTAGATGAGAATGGAAGCTGAAACTTCACGGTAAAATGGCAGAAAAACAAGCAAACAAACAAACAAACAACAACAACAACAACAACAACAAAAACAAAGAAAGCACAACTGCTTTCTCAGTAAAGTTGTTGCTGTCCAGGGAATTTCAGTGATGGCAAATGGAGGTGATACATACAATCATACAATTACAAGGAATATGGAAGGCTACCAGTGAGACTTTCTTTTAATCAGATGTACTTATGACCACACAATACTGCATGTGGAGGGACGAAACACAAAGTACTAAGTATTGTTATCGGCCAGTGGGAAATGGGATCTAAATGGTTGCATGGAGGTCAACTACTCTTTACCTTGAAATAGCTTCTTACTGCTTCCAACCCACACTGATCAGTGATAAAAATCATAGAATCACAGAACTACAAAATGGCTTGGGTTGCAAAGGACCCTAAGGATCATCAGATCCTAGCCCCAGTGCCACAGGTAGGGCTACCAACCTTCAGATCTGGTACTAGACCAGGTTGCACAGAGCTTCATCCAGCCTGGTTTTCAACACCTCCAGGGAAGGCTGAAGAGCTCAAAATGCTTGGAAACCCCTCCTGAAATGCTGCCACCTCTTTGTTTCCCTTCTGTCCAGCAGTGCAATGATGTCCCAGGTAGCTCTCAGACAAATAGTATTAACAGATGTCTTGGCATATCTGGTGATACCAGAGACCACTCAGCAGCTTGTTAGGTCCATTTGTGTGATCAGCACCAGCCCCTTCAACAGGACTCCTTCTTCTTGTCCAGAAACACTGACACAAAAGGAGACAACCATGGCTGACAATTCCCTCCATAGTCTGCAGGGGCCATGTGGCTGATTGGGACCCAGTGACACTAGATATGATAATACCACAAAACTGACTTGCCAGAAGACTTCAGAAACACTACCTCCATGCTCAAAGCAATTTGATTTAAATGAATAGAAGACATTGCATGCAGACAATACAGAACTGTATCTGAAGAAGTGAATACATTTGTTTGTTATCCATTACTTCTGGCAATATTGCAATATATTTTTAATGCAGTTTTTATGTTAAAGAAAGCTTTCAATCTGATAAGTCATGTCACAGCTGTGTAAACACAAGGTATGATGCCATAAGCTTTACTTACAATTACTGTTGTTTTTCTTAAATTACATGAAGTATAATCCACAATAAGACACTTCATAGTTGGCGGTTATTAGAGATGTATCTCTGAAAAGACTGATTACTTAATTACACCTCTTATTATGATTATTCCAGCCTATGTCTAAAAAGAATCTCTAACGAAGAACCAGATAAATGTTTCCTCTGTATTCTTCAGTTTAGTTTTGATTGTCCAACCTTTTAGATTTATGATGTCAATCAGTTCAGCTCCTATTTTCTATGTAGTATAATTTTACTTCGGGCAAATTTAACTTGTGGTATTTAATCCAAATAAATAATATTATTCCAAGCCCATGTGCTTCCTGTCGCATAAGGTTGTTAATCAATTGTTTTAGAAATCTCCAGTCATTAACTATGACAGGTCTCAGTGTTAACGTGTTATTGTTAACATTTGTAAAAATGAAATTGTCTTTCTTGCCTACAAGTACTTGAGTAAAATATTATTATTTTTTTTTTCTGAAAATAATCTTTCAGTAAGTTTTTAACTCTTAAGCACAGAGAGTTTCCAGTTAGGTGAAGTGGAATTCTGTGATTAAGGAAGGATGTCTTCATTTGGGTCCATGCTAAAATGATACCAGGTCTTTGGGTATTCAAAACTGTTCTTCTGTGAGAAATCTAAAGAAAGCGTTAGAATCTGTGTAAAGAAAATGGCATGCAATTTAGAAAATCAGAACTATTCTTGTTTTTGTTTTTGTTTTTAAATTTTCTAACAAGACCATTCATGCCTTCCGTGAAAAAAAGCATAGGAAAGAAATCAAAACTAGTCCTTCTATTATATTTCATAAGAAATTTAGCAGCTAGATTATTTCAGTGGAGCTCCTCTCAAGCCCTGAGTTTATTCCGACATTAATATTTTCAGAGTCAAGGCTAGAGTAGAAATATATTTCATTGTTACTGGAGAAAATATTGCTTTGGTGAGAATTTTCAGGTGTGCATCCTCTGAAAGCCTAAAAATGAGAAGTGGTCTACTCAAAACTCCTCACTAAACTAACAGTGTTCCCTCTTTTCCTTCCAGACCCTTAGCAAATTATAAGTGTTGTGAAATACTTTAATATTAATTAAAGTGCTTATTGTTATTGATTCACTTCTACTCGGAACAGTATAGGTGCAGAATTCACTCTGTAATTAACAAGATCTCTGGAACTAAGCACTCTGTCTATTTAAGCTATGTCTTTGGTGCAATTTGCACGTTCCATTTTCTAAAACTGGAGACTGAAATAGTTAAAACTCAGCTAGATGAGATCTCAATTTACATGATCCAAACTTGAAGTCTCCTGTGTGGAGCTGGAGGCTGGAGTAGCTGCGGGTCTCTCACCAACACAAACGGTTCCATAACTATAAGATGAAATGTATCGTGGGTTGGAAGTAAGAACTACAGGTTCGAAGGCTTAGACAAACTGCTGCAGAAAAAGATAAAATGTGGTTTCTTGTTACTGAGCAGTAGTTTTATTACACACAAAAATGGCTTGGGAATGACAGAAAGAAGAAAAAAAAAAAGAAAAAAAAGGAAAGCAATCAAGAAAAAACAGAGATGAAAACTCTCCATCTCACTCAGGGGGCCTTGGTAATAAGAAGGACAGGATATAATTTTTAATTCTTTTGTCATGTACTCTACATTAGAAGTACCAGTAAGGCAGTTGTTAAAAACTAGCAAAAACTCAAGCCAAATTAACATCTCCACGTGAAAGCTATGAGAGTACTAGCACATGTCACTCTGCAGAAACGGATTCAAAAAGTTTTAAAAAAAAGCTTCTTAAAATACACATAACAAAGTGATACTGACATTATTCGCCAATAGGAACATAGCCAATAGCTAATGTAGTTCATAACATAATGATGCATTTTTCTAGGTCAAGACAAATAATTTCCTTGTCAGGTGGAATAAAGTGTTGTCTCTTCCTTAAAATTAATTAGCACCAAAACACAACAAAAAAAAAAAAAAAAAAAAAAAAAAAGAAAGGCATTTTGTTCCTAAAGGTTATTCTGTAAGGAAATAAATCAAGAGAATTGTGCTCCCCTGTACTTTATGATTAAGTGCTTATAATATAGGCAGTCTCTAAGCCTCAGCTTTTGCTGAGAGGTTCACTTCAAAGGTGAATTACGTCTTTATTACAAATACGGGAAAAATATAGAAACCAGAGCTGCTTTAAGTTGGGAGATCCTCTGGTTTCAGTAGAAAGGCCTTTCTTTCTTTTTATAAACTCATTTTACAAGCGATGTTCCAAATTTATGCTAAGAACATTTTCATGAAGCTTTTGCTCTCTTCTTGGCAGAAGGCCTTGAAATTTGTGTCATATAAATTAGAACTAATGTCTTTGGCTAAAAAGAGAAGCCTGTTAAAGGGCAGTAGTAATCAAGACAAGATAATCATTTATCTGTGATTTTGTGGGTATTAGTCTAATATCCTGTCTATTCACAGCACGTCAAAGATAAGAGCAGTCACCAGTTTACTGCTTTTCTGCCCTCTCCTTCCTTCCTCCGTCCTTCCCACAGACCTCAGGAGATAAAAGATAAAAAATCGTATATTAGGCCAATTGCAATAACATTGCACTAAAAGGGATACACTGCTACAATTATAAATTAATGTTTCAAAACTTCAGACTAAAAGAAACTACTGTTAGATAATTATCTGTCCCTCTGATAATTATACACATGAATAACTGTTCCTCTCTGAACAGTTTACAGGGCTTACAGGAACTCCCTGGAGGTTTCATAATTCACATAGAAACTCATCTTCAGGATTATAGTTACACGTCCACAATGGCAGTCATGATAATAACTGCCAAAGAGTTTCATGGTGGAAAATAATCAAAGTAGACTACCATGGCAATTTTTGTGCATTCTTTTGTTTCGATATGTAGTAATTTAGATGTTGGAGCTTAAAACTGATACCCTCGCCGTCTGCTACAGGTGCTGTCGATAACTCACATCTTGCACATGACTTCAGCTCAGTCAGTCACGATGAATCAAATACATGGATCGCTAGAGATTCATTAAATAAGACTAGAGCCACAGGCAGAATCTGTTATTTACAGAAGTAACTTTGCCCCATTTTTTCCCAGTTTTTGAAATGTAAATTTAAAAACCACAACCACATATAATGAACAAACTCAATTTTGATCTAATAAGATATTTGCACTGGGATCATGTAGAAAAGGAAGTAATGGAATTCAGAGGACCATTGGTTTTAAATTTGATAATAGATCAGAAAATTTACAACAATCTAACTGGATAATAAGAAAATGTTTTTGTGGAGTTAGCAGTTTCTGGAAATACTCTGTTAACACCTTTCACAATATATGCATTCTCTGGAGTCACTTAAGAGTTTATCTTCACTGTATAGTGTATATAACATATATAACATGTATAGACTTTATACCTAAACTACAATTACATCAACTTACATTTTATTGTTGTGAGTAGTAGATTACATTTTGAAGAATATATTTTCATGTTATGAACATCAAAGGTACTTACATGCACTGAGTACCCAACACAGATTATAAAATGAGGATCTCAAAAGTGTTGTTGAACTTTACTCTAGGTACTTTCCAGTATTTTAAGATTAAATCTTGTTGATTTTGTCACCATGCTACCTTCAAAGGCTCTCCTTTCTGATGGAGAACCATATCTAAACGTCAAGTAAGGCACTTAAGTGTCCATTCTTTAGTTTTTATATAGCCACTTTCCTGTCATGTAGGAATACAAAACAACCTTGATATCTGACTTTAAGAAAATCCCCTTCTTGTGGAAACTTTAGGCTACACTAGGTATTGAAAAGAAAGCAATTTTTTTGTTTTATAGTTGTTTTTAATCTGCTTTTTGGCATAAGCATGAGTATTTTTCCTTAAATATGATGAGAGTTGAGGCCCAGTTCATCTCTTAATTAATTAAGGCAAAGTCATTTATTTAAAATTGAATTATTTTGTTACTGTTCACAGTGGCTAGCCTTTCACATTTGACATATTGTATAGATCCTTTATTTTATTTACAAATGTCTGTTTAAAGAAATGATTAGTTCTGTAATTTGTTCAGCAAGGCTTCTTTATATCAAAGCTCTCCTGGGAACTCTTATGCAAATGAAATCCATCTGGAGATTGGAAGTAATGCAGGTGAAATTATAAACAATATATTTAATATTTAGGGGAACTTAAAGGGATATTAAAGAACACTTTATTAAAACCTCCAAGCTAGCCAACAATACATGTCAATGTTTCACAGCAGTGCTGCTACATACAGCATCAGCTTCCTCTGAAGTCCTCCCCAAAATATGGAAATCTGTCCCATGTCATATAAGCATACAATTTATGTTCTTATTATTTTTCACAATTCAGTAATACATTTGGCTGTTTTATTTTGAATAGGCAAATCTGTATAAATAGAATAGTGAAAAAGAGCTTTCAGTGTTTCCAACTTGTCTATATTCAGTTCTTACGGCTGTGATTCCTAGTACTTCTATAGAGATAACAGGTATAGGATGCAAACAAAAAGGTAGAGAAACTGTGAAAAATGTGGTAGAAGAAGAATGGAATGGCCTTCTTTTTCAGGCAAGGTTCATCGAAAATGTAATTGTGCAGTGGATATGGTGATGAAGAAGTAAAGATTACAGCATCCAAAGAGAAGACAAGGATGTATTATCTATGACTCAGCTTGCACTTCATAGTTTGCACCAGTTCTCTCATCTTCTGCTTTGTTAATTGGATCCTGGTTTGCCCAAGAAACTGGTGTGTTGGGAGAACAGAGTAGGAAGAATATCTATTTACAATTAGTAAAATTTTCAGTGCTGATAGCAGAAGTTCATTAGATGATGTATTTTAGCAAACCAGAGTCTGTTACAGCTATTAGGAAATCATTTTACTTAGTTTATTTTACTTCAAAATTAAAAATGGCCTATGAGAGGATGTTATCAGGATCTGTATTATAGAAATTAATTAAAAGTTTGTAGCAATTGTTTTCTGTAGCTATGGAAGAACAAAATAGCATAAAAGGAATGTCCTAGTTATCTCTGCTTTAAAAGTGTATGTGTCATGATAATTTCTAGTCACATTCTGACACAATGGCTACTGCATATAATTTAAAAACTAAGCTTACTTGAAAATATGACTCTTAATTCCTGTCATTTAAAATGTTTGAGTCTATAGATTCTAGCTCTGCTTTGCTAACCCATCACAAGGTAAACTTCCAAAGGACTATGGGCTTTTAAATTCCCCCTGGAAATAAAAGAAAGGAGAGAGAAAGGAAAGAAAGAGAAAGGAAAGGAGAGGAAAAAAAACAACAACTCTGACATTTAGAGGAGGAGAAATCTGCTACAAAAGTACATTTTTGGACACGTTTTCACTTTTACATAATATACTTTGTCCATCATTAATGTGGGTAAAACTTTGAGTGAGTTGATTTGAAATGTTTGATGCATTTCCAAAAATAAATGCATGAAAAGGACAAAATGGTGACTTTCATTTGTGTTTGTGAAGACTAGCTGAGTATCCTGGGTTTCATCTTAAGAACGAGAAATTGTAACTGAACATTTTGGACAGTTCTGACAGTGTTACTGAAACAATCTTTGTTCTTTTGTTTGCACTGAGTCACAGGAAGAGAAACTTTTGGCACCAAGAAGCACCAGCTGTGATATTAACATTTTATCAAAATGATAATAGACTATCCAAATGGTGTTTTGTCTTCAGTATTGAAAGGCATTCACTTTTGCACTTTTCAGGTAAGATTAACCAGAATAGTAGAATAGTTCCCTGATTTGTTTATTATAAGAAAAAAGCACAAATTTTGGGATACAAATAATGTTTCTCACTACAAAAGAGGTAGGACCTGTGCTCTTTGGACTTCTGAGGTCCTTGTGCAGACTGTTGGAAAGGCAAAATGCATAGCAGGCCCACCAGCAATCAAAATAACTCAGGAAGGATAAAAGACATATTCAAGTACTCTTGTCAGAGATAGGCACACTATTATTTCAGTTTCTTGAAGACAAATGTTGTTAAAGGAGCGACAATTGCAGTCAGCTGGTGTCATAAGAAAGTGAGGGAGCAGTCATGGGATTTTGGTTTAAAAGGTTTTTGAATTCAACTGTATTTCCCATATCTTGGGGTATTCATGGTTCATAACCTATCTTCAAACCCTTTCTCATCCTCAGGAATGAATTCAACAGAAAGCCCTAGAGGAATAGGAATTTGTCTTTAAAAAATCATTTTCAGTTAAGGCCCTTGTGCAGTCCTAAGATGCTTAAACTGTACAGTCAACTACCCAAAATAAGAAAACGTAAAAATTAAGGTTGCCTGTAAGTTTTTTTTTTTTCACAGTACAGGCCTCATCTGTGACTTTGGAATATCACATAATGTTTTTCTCCTGTAGAGGATGTGCCACTGGTAACAACATGCATTTAGGTTCTCTTTTTCACAGAATCACAGAATTGTAGGGTTTGAAAGGGACCTGTGGAGATAATCTAGTCCATATTCCTCTGCTAAAAGAGGTTCCCTACGGACAGTTATACAGAAAAGCATTCCAGAAGGTTTTTAATGTCTCCAGAGGAGACAACCTCTCTGAGCAGCCTGTTCTAGTGCTCTGTCATTCTCACCGTGAAGATTTTTTTCATGGGCAGATGGAATTTCCTGTGTTTCAATTGGAGCCCACTGCCTCTTGTCCCATTGCCAGACACCACAGAAAACAGCCGGACTTCATTCTATTGTTACCCTCTCATAATATATTTGTACACATTAATAAGATCCTCTTTCAAGCTTCTTGAGGCTGAACAGTGCTATGTCTCTCAATCTTTCCTCATAAAGAAGATGCTCCAAGCCCCTGATCATCTTTGTCACCCTCCACTGGACTCTCCCTAGAAGTTTTCTGACTTTCTTCAAGTAAGGAGCCCAGAACTTGACACAATACTCCAGATGTGGCCTCACCATGGAAGAGTAGAGGGAGAGGATCACCATCAAAAGGCCATGCTCTTTTTAATGCACCCCAAGATTTCATTGGCTAATTGGTCAAAAGAGAACTTTGCTGGCTCATGGCCAACCTGTTGTCTGTCAGGACATCCACGCCCTTCTCTGCAGAGCTCCTCTCTGGGTCAGCCTCTAATCTGTAGTCATGCATGTAGTCTTCCCCAGGTGCAAGACTCTACACTTGTCCTCATCAGGTTCCTGTCTGCCCAAGTCTCCAGTCTATCCAAGTCTTGCTGAATAGCAGTACAGTCTTCCTGCATGTCAGCCACTTCTCCCAGCTTTGTATCATCAGCGAACTTGCTGAGGGTAGACTATCCCTTCATTTAGGAAACTGATGAAGATGCTGATCAAGACCAAACCTAGCACCAACCCCCTGGAGCACTGCTAGCTACAGGCCTCCAACTAGACTCTGGATCACCGATCGTGACCTTTTGAGCCCTACCAGTGAGCCAGTTCCCAGTCCACCTTACTGTATACTCACCTATCTCCTGTCTCCTAAGCACACTATGAATATGTTATTGGAGACAGTGTGAATAACCTTGATGAAGACAAGGTAGACAACATGCACTACTCTTCTCTCTTATACTTAGCTGGTCACAACATCATATAAGTCTGTCATACAGGATAAGCATGATTTCCCCTTGGTGCATCCATGTTGACTACCCCTGATAATCTTTTCTTCCACTTGCTTGGAGATGACATACAGAATAAGCTGCTTCACGACCATCCCAGAGTCGAGGCTGACTGTTATATAGTTTCCCAGATACTCCTTTGTGCCCTTTTTGAAGACTGGAGGGATACTGACTTTCCTCCAGTCCTAAGGCAACTCTCCATGACATTTCAAAAATTATAGAATGTGGCTTGACAATCTCTTCTGCCAATTTTCTCAGCACTCATGGGTGCATCCCATCAGGGCTCATGGATCTGTGTACATCAACTTTTCCTAGATAATCTCTGTCCAGATCCTTCTCAACCAAGGAGAAGTTTTCCTTTCCTCACACTCTCTCTCCCGACTCCAGGATGTGGGATTCCCAAGGGGCAGTCTTAGTAGTAAAGTCTGAAACAAAGGTGCTCAGTAACATCTCCTTCTCAATGTTCTCCTTTACCAGGGAGGGTACCCACCTCATTCAGTAGCAGATTCATGTTTTCCCTAGTCTTCCTTTTGCTACTGACACACTTAAAGACGCCATTCTTGTTGTCCTTGACCTTCCTCACATGATTTAATTTCAAGTGGGCCAAATTAATTCCGAAGGGCAGAACTCTTCACATTTTTCACCCTCAAATTGAAAATTTCAAAGACTTAAAAAGAACTGGAGACCAAGAATAAAAAATGTCATGCAGCCTTTATGCCTTACACAATGTCACTTGAACTGTAATACTGCCAAGGATGTGTGGCAATGAATTCTCACTTGATGGACAGGGGGAAGATGAGGCACCAAAAAGATGGGGAAATGGCTATT
The DNA here is from genome assembly GCA_002909625.1 of Bambusicola thoracicus. Lineage (NCBI taxonomy): Eukaryota > Metazoa > Chordata > Aves > Galliformes > Phasianidae > Bambusicola > Bambusicola thoracicus. The sequence goes on from PPHD01000912.1 coordinate 11,680, forward strand.
TTAGCTGCTTACCTATGGTTGCTAGAACCAGAAGAATTCATGTGTGTATCAATTATAAAATGAAGTTGTCTGGTTATGTGTGTAATAATCTTTTAGCCTTACAGTAATTAGATATATAACTGTTTACCAGTAGATTTACTGGCAGAAGTCAGTCTCATATTGTCAGTTAGCAACATATTGTACTGTTAGACATCTCTTGAGAACACACTGCAACAGGAAAGTGATCAGAAGAATTCATACTGGCTGACACCCTTGTTGGACATCTCAAAGAACAAGTGGATATGGCGAGTAAATTGTCTTACCTTTAGTAATAGTGGTTTCTTCTGTCCGGGTAAAAAGTATGTTGGCTCAGCAGAGAAAGAAACTCACAGAGTCTGTGCAGCATGTAGGCTGTCAGTAAATAAAAAAAGTTCAATTTCCAGGGCTGTCAATAAATATATTATGTATGAGCTTTTTCATTATGTTCAGATGCAACTCAAGGTATTGTCTCTGCCTTTTTGAGCTAAAGCTATTTTTCTCAACTTGATAGGATTCCCTCACTACATATTTGCAAATGCATTGTTAATAAGGCAAAGAATTGTAGTTAAAGATAGCAAACAGGTTATTTTTCTTTTCTCTTGATTCCTTTTGGGTATTTTCAGTGAACTGAAAGAAGATCTTATACTTTTTTTTTACGCTGACTTCATATACTGAGAAATGCAATGTTTATAGATAAACACTCTCACTTCTAATGAAAATTATTAGCTATCAACATTTTGCTCGGAGGCAAAAGCTATAGCCCAAACTCCATTCAAATCCATTAAATATGCTTGAGACTCAGCTGTCAATAGGCACCATGAAGTAAATTTAATTTTCAGAGTCAATACAGAGCACAGCTGCATTAAACACAGGATAATTCTGGCACATTATTAATTTGAATGGCTATGTAAGGCATTGTCTAGACAAGATATAAGGCCAAGTTTTCATAGGCAATCTGTACATAAAATGAAGTATGTCAAGATTGTAAAGAATACTAGTAACACAGATCTGGCCTATTAACCAATATTGATTACTCTTCCTGTGATGTGGACCAGTACCTTTAGAGGTGAATCAGTGAGATGTTCAGCACTATTGCTTCTTTTTCAAAAGTAACACCAAGCATAGACCTTTTCAAATAGAGCTGGAATGCATGTAATGTCATCTTTACTTGCATTACTTTGACTTCTAGTAAGATATACTGGGTCTCTGTGGGTCATTATAAAAATAGGAAATTCATCAAAAGTAGCAATGAGCCATGCCTGCAACACAAGGGTTTTCTGTTTTTTTTTTTTTTTTTTTTTTTTTTTCAAATGATGTCAATATTTGATTTCGTTTATTTACTTATTTCTTTTTCAGTAAATGTAGGTATACTGTGAATAAAGAATGGCTGCTTTAGAGGTTTAAAAAAACCTGACATTATACATGGTTGTACAGATTTTTTGTAACATTTCCAAAAGAAAGAAATAAAAAAGGAAAATTAATCTTTCAAAAGCTATGTACAGCTATAGTAAAATTGTTTCAAATTATTTCTATGGTCCTGTATGAACTCTGGTAAATAAGTGAGTATTTTGGTTCTTGCGCTTGTTCTGTGTGTAAGCAGACTGAAAGTTCTAAAATGCTAGTGAAGTAAATCAGCACACTGGATAGAACACAAAGTTTTGACATAGATAGTTTTTTTCTATGCTTACATCAAAAAACAGCACAGGCAAGAAGGAGTGGGTCTGCAGAACACAGCAGTTGGTGTTGGGGACCAGCATCCCCACTGTACACATTTCCAGTGTTGACTTTGGACTAGCTCCAGTGTGGTCCCACTGAGAATGTCCTTTTGCAGTTATAGTACTCCACTAAAATACATTCTCAGGGCTCATCTTCCAGATCTATTTTATCTGAGTTGCCTGCATGAATTAAAGCATGGAAAAAAAATTGGGAGATTAAATTCAGGAGCCAAGCTAAATCATTAATGTGGACAAATGCTCTGGGTTCTTAGTTAAGATGACTGAAGAATAATTCATAGGATAAGTCAGGTTACAAAGGACCTCGAAAGGTCCCAATTTTTCCTAAATCAGCAACCTGAACCTACTGCAGAGGAAAGCCATAAACTCCTTCAGAGCTCATGTCAACATAGGTTATCATCTGAAACACTGCTGGACATGCTGATCTTTTTCCTTGGACTATTGAGGGTGCTGAGAAGACAGGAGTAGCACATCTGAGTTCTTAAGAAAATAATGCTTTTATGACTGTGTTTACTTTTATATCTAATAATTATATGCATAAATAAGATACTTATTTCATGCAAATGTGAACTGCAACAATGAATCCCACGAACAAATTTTAAACATAGGAAATGATTTCCTTGCACAAGTTTAAAATTTGTATTTCAAACAAGGTGTTCTCTTATTCTATTACATAATATTTGTTTAGTCTTGTTTGGAATGAATGATGATTGTTTATTTATATGTTAACCAATTACCATCTTCTTACTCTCCTGTTCTTCAAGCAATCTGTTGTAGAATTTTTTTTTTCTCTTATTGTAAAATGTGAAGATTCAGAATTCATGAAAATGAAGTTTCTAAAAACAAAAAAACCTAAGCTTCCAAAGAATTAAAAATACTTATAATGTGTAATTTTTGTTGTTGTTGTTACTGTCAGATGAGATTCTGAGGAAAAAATATGACTCAAGGAATATACTCTTGTCATGGTTTTATGATTTTTGATTATCGGTATTCCACATCATAACATCATGTAGTGCACTGGGAGTTACAGAGTTAATGCTCCACTTCTGGGCACCTGTCTGGAAGAGAAAAAAAACTACATTCCCCAGAACACTTTGCATTCAGAGAGGAGACATAACTCCTGGCAAGGTCATGAAAACTTCCCTTTTTTCTTCAGCTCTCCTTCCTGCTGCTTGTCCCAACCACACACATCGCCTCAGCACTAGTGTAAGGCTTATAGCTTTTGGACACTTTTTCTCTCGTTTACTCATTTCAATTCTAATTATATTGTATTATAGTGTGATCTTGCATTCTGATACCATATTTAGTAACTTAGTTTGTTTCTCCTCAGATCGTTGCCACTGTTTTTAAATATTGTTTTTAATTATTCAGGCCACATGTTTCCCCTTTCTGGAGGCGTGGATCTGCGGATTCCTCTGCTCCACTAGTCACGGAACTTGGGCCAAACCAGCCCATAAACCGTCAACAACTCTTTAGAAAGGAAGACCAGTGCTTCACCATATGCCACAAACTGCCAATACTTAAAATTTTACTTCTACTGATGCTGTTTCTTTTAAAGAATCTTTCTGCTGTTTGTTATTCCTTGTGATATTAAATGAATTCCTTGTTCCATAACATCTCAGTCACTCAAATGCACTGTAGTTTTTAAGCTAAATTAATGATTTTTGAATATTTAGGCTTTCTAATTTTGTACTACATTTAAGAATACCTCCTTTTATCACATAGAACAAATGGACCACAGAATGTCTATTCTTTGTTCCCCACTTAGTAATTGTCTTGTGGTACGCCTTGAAATAATATCCATTATTAGAACAAAGAACAAAACTGTAATTTTGATGCAAATCTGGGCATTTTTGTTAAACCGTACTACATTTACCTTTGTTGTTGTTGTTGTTGTTGTTGTTGTGGATTCTCCTCTGGAGATATTCAAGATCTGCCTGGATGCCTACCTGTGCAGGCAGTTCTAAAAGATGGACGCTAAGAAAAGACAACACAGCCTACCACTATCTCTTTTATAGAGAGTAATTTATGTTTTCTCCCTACAAAAATCAATGAACAAAACAATTTTAGAATCAAGCAGATCAATTTATTATTTGTCAAATCAAAGGGTTATCTCACAGGTGGTCGCAGTGCACAGCCATTTGACAGTACAATAGTATGTTATCTTTTAATGGGCATACATGGCTTATGTTTGAGTGGTAGTAGTAGTAAAAATCTGCAGGCTGACCTTTTAAAAAATGTGGACTACAAACAGTAGTCACAATAATGATTTCTGTATTGATGTATCTAGGAAAAACTCATCTGTGCCTTGGATGGGCCATTCATTCCTCTCCTGCCATGCTTGGGTTTTCTCATCCAAAAAAGATCTTAGATGCACAAACCATCAGGAATCACAGCATACCCTCACACTCTGGGCAGCTCTCTCTGCTTTCAATGACCTGAGGACTAGGAGTATATAGAGAGCCCCACTGTACTCCTTCATAGACACTGCTGCTTCTGCTGTAGTGGAGCCCCTAATGTCCTGACACTGTCCCAGCAAAATGTTCACTTTCCTTTCACACCAGTCAGGCACAAACCATGTGAGGTGGAATTGAGGAGAAAACAACCAAGAATAAGACACTAGCAATTAGTTCAGGAATTTTTCACTCCCATTAAACATTTTAGAAGTTAACCCATGCTGAGAAACTGTCTGCACTTCACAGCTGCAATTATGGCTCCTGTGGAAATCTTCGTGAAGATAATGAGTGCTTTCATGTACAGACAGCCTGCTGGATTAGTTTTATCACTCACAACATGGCCTGGGAGAGTGACTATCCACAGTGAGAGCCGTGCCAGGCTGCTCTGCATCCTCACTTTGCAAATAATGCACCTGCCTGAGTGGTGGGCAAAAGAGAGGAGGAAGGAGGTAGCTCAGTGTTGTTTTCCTTCAGGACAGAGCTCAGAAATTACTCTGAAAGTCAGTAGCACAGTATGAAACTGAATGCACATCTTCTCAAGTAAATTCCAGGCTCTGAGGCACCTGGCTTATTGTATCTCTTTGCCACAAGAAAATAAAGAACATTTTTGAGCAATGTTGGCATCGAGGCTTTCCAGATGATGTACTTTATCCAAGCATCTCTCTTTCACTGTAGTATTCTTTAATAGACTGCAAGTTACAGACCAACATGCAGGTAATAATAATGAATGATATAATTAACTGGATAATTCTATTTTTCTTCAGTAAAAGCTTAATAGTTTGTATAAGAAAGCATGAGATTCCTTTCAACCATTGTTGGTATTTGCATATGCTGAAACCACAAAGGACATTGATTATTTTAACTGTGCTCAATTTGCCTTTGAAACAGACATTCTAAAAAGCAAAAGAGCTTAAATAAACATGAAAGTAATCTAATACTGACATAAACATGAAAGATAATAAGATTACTATGAATTGATCTAAATATTACTTAAAATAATTAGAAAAGATTTTTTCATGGTATACCATTAAAGTTAAGCTGCTTTTTAATGTTACATAGAAAAACAAGCGGAGAATTACTTTCCAGCATTTTAGTGGTTGTTTATGACATTCATTAAAACAATGGGAAAATATGCCTTTACCTTTATTGCTTTATATTTTGCCCTAACATTTGTAAACCAATTAGTCTAGTTTTGCACCAGCCACTTTTGTAAGGGCAGGACTGTTGCCATTTTAATACTGTATCATTTTATTATTTTAAATCATGAACTGTTTGTTTTTTTCTTTCTTGGCACCATTTCTACTAGTTAACTTTATGAAAAGCAGTAATATGGAGAAAATAAGCCATGCTAATAATCCTAATGGCCATCAAACAAAAATAGTATTCATAAAAAATACCAGTTAAATTTCAGTGCCATTTGTAAAATTAGCTATGGGGGCCAACCCTCAAATTAATCTAGTTTGGAATTGATTTCTTTGCCTCAGTCCCAGATGAACTAATGGAAGTTTAGAACTTATAAGGAACATAGCATTTGTTTTTATTCCTAAGGACTGTAGAACTAAATTTGGGGAGGTAGGATTAAAATCTGATGTCACCATTTCTGTCAAGATAATGATCTGACTGATGTTTCATCCAGTGTGGCAACTGTTTTCTAATTTAAGATGTTCTTCTAAGTAAAAGGAAACTAACATTATAATTTTGATAATATGTTTTCCAGTAATAAATTGAATATTTCAAATGCTAAAGTGAATTTAAAAATATATTCCCAGACAAAAGAAGTCAGGTTAGTGCGGTAGAAATATAAGCACTTTGACTGTGTTTCACCTTCAGATCTTCAGTCTGGGTTTACAAAGTTTTCCTCTGCGTACCAAGATCTATGAAAAAAGATGAATGCCATTTTAAGATTAAGATTTCTACTTATTCATCAAGGTGTTTCTTTAGATGGAATTTATCTTCAGTTGTATTTGGAAATCAAGTAGGAAGGGCCTGGAGAGAGACCTAAACAATTGCTTATGGATCACAGAGTACAAAAGCAGTTTAGAAGAGATAAAGTTTTATGAATTTTGGGTAGTCCTGTGTGGAATTAGGAGTTGGACTACACCATCCTTGAGGGTCCCTTACAACTCAGGATATTCTGTGATGCTGTGACTATATAATTCTATAAATTCAGTGTGAAAAGAACCTTGATACATGACAGACATTGTTCACCTCTGTGGGTGAAAGAATAATTATTCCCCAGTGCAGTCTTTCCCTCAGCTTGTCATCTGAGTTGTGATTTTTGGATCACTCCCAATGGATGTTTGGCTGTCCCTCTGCAAGCAAAGATGATGGTTTTGAGGCCTACTGAAACCACAGACTTACCTTAAACCAAGGCAATTTCCAGGGCAGCATTATCTCTAAGGCAGTCCCACAAATATCCCTTAAAGCAACTGATTTCCAAGACCTGGCATGGGATGTTTGTGGAAATGAAAAGGGAAGACAGGGCCAGACATCAGAAGTGTACACTGGAAAAAAAAGAACACTGTGTTGCCATAGATTCATAGGGATACAGAGGAAAACATGTATTTTAGGAGACTCAAATACAACATTCAGTTTCCTATCCTCTCACCTTCTATCCTCCATGTTTTCCCACCACCGTCTTCCTTAGTGTTGGTTGGATATACCTGCATTCCTTATGTACTTGCTTCTACTAGGGAAACTCCTAAGCCCGCAGAATTTTGTATAAAAGACTTTCACTGTGTTGCTATAACTGAGCTATAATACTAATTCAAAACCTCACAAGCCTAACAAGCAAGGTGTGCTCCTGCCTATCTCACTTCCAGAATAAAAACTTATCCAATGGCCAGGAGCTGGTTTTCCCTCTCAGACTCATGGGGATGCGCTCTTTACTGTCTGATGAATGGTGTGCTCACCTTGTGAGTGAATTAGGGTCAAATCCCAACTGTTTCTGAACACAAATCTCCCACAAGGTGACTTAATCCTTAGGCTAGTGAATAGGTGCCTCTTAATCTCTCTCACTGGAAGTGCTCTATTTCTAGTACATAATTAGCATTCATCTCAGCAGGGACTGTGACTGGATTCTCCCACATCCCAGGGGAGTACCCTGACCATTGGACTGTAGAATTCATTTGTCATTTTCCTCTTTCTTCTAGCCTAGTGAATATTTCATTACTTTTATATACAGATAAACACACTCAAAATCATATATTCACACATACATAGAATAATATATATAATTATACCAATCTTTGCCTTCTTTCTTAAACAAGAAAACTGCAAAAACAAACAAACAAACAAACAAAACAAACATACAAATAATGGGCAGAAATGTACTGCACTCATTTAAAAACAACGAAAAAGAAAAAGCCAAACCAAACTAAACCAAGCAAAAATGCATTTTTATGCAAGGAAGCAATTTTTTTTAAGTATTAACATTACTGCCTCACAAGTGGCTGAAACACCTCTTTGGCCTATTGCAATGACTCCCTGTATGTGTATATTGAAGCTGTGCAAAAAAATCCTAAACCACAAGTGACTCCCTCGGTTTCAGTTTTCTTTACAAACTCAACACTTAGTTAAGGTTCACTGAAAGGACATTATAACCCTGGAAAGTCCATTAGTGATGTAATGCAAATCTCTCATATGGCCTACTGTGCACAGCATATTAATAGATATCAGCATTTGCTTCCTATTTAAGGTATCGTTGTAGCACTCCAAAGATGCAGAACTGCTTCAGGTAGACATTGCTAAATGAACACAAAATGCAGGGAAAGATATGGAAGCAACAAAAGTATTATTTGAAACCTAAAGTTATTATTTTTAATAAAAAATTAAGGTCAAAACAAATCATTTGCAAAAGTTCGTAACTCAAATATTCCTACACTGAATATCATGAGGCAGGGAAATCTGCTTCTTCAACCTACTGGATTAGTTCTTTTATTTGCATTTGAGGAAGGGGGCATTTGCTTTATTTTACACAAAGTCATAGAATCATAGAATCATAGAATAGTTTGAGTTGGAAGAGACCTTTAAGATGATCTAACCCCCTTGCTATATATAGTGACACCTCCCACTAGACCAGGTTGCTCAAACGCTCATCCGGCCTGGGTTTGAACACCTCCAGGGTAGAGGCATTTGCTACCTCTCCAGGCAACCTGTTACAAAGTCTCACCACCCTCACAGTAAAGAATTTATTTTTAGCATCTGGTCTAAATCTATCCTCTTCCAGTTTAGTCAGTTGTTCACGTCCTGTCGCTACATGCCATTATAAAAAAGTTCCTCCCCAGCTTCCCTGTATGGTCCTTTCAGGTACTGGAAGGCCGCTATAAGGTCCCCCCAGAGCCTTTTCTCCTCCAGGCAGAAGAGCCCTAGCTTTCCCAGCTTGTCCTCATAGGGGAGGTTCTCCAGCCTTCTGATCATCTTTGTGGCCCTCCTCTGGACCCATTCCAACAACTTGATGACCTTCTTGTGTCGGAGGGCCCAGAACTGGATGCAGAACTCCAGGTGGGGTTTCACAAGAGCAGAGTGGAAGGCAGAATCACCTTCCTCAACTTGCAGGTCGCTTTACTCTTGATGCAACCCAGGATACAGTTGGCTTTCAGGGCTGCACATTGATGGCTCATGTTGAGTCTTTCATCAACCAACACCCCCAAATCCTTCTCGCAAACCATTCTCTGCCCAACCTGTATTTGTGCTTGAGACTGCCCTGACTCATGTGCAGATCCTTGTGTTTAGTCTTGCTGAACTTCATAAGGTTGTCATAGAATTATAGAATCATCGCAGATTGGCTTGGGTTGGAAGGGACCCCGCTTCTCAAGCCTGTCCAGGTCCCTCTAGACAGTATCCCTTTCTTTCAGTGTGTCAACTGCACCACTCATCTAGGTGTCATCTGAAAACTTGCTGAGTGTGCACTTAATCAAACTGTTTACGTCAGGTACAAAGATGTAAATAGCACTAGTCCCAACACTGATCCCCGAGGAATGCCACTTGTTAGTGGCCTACACTTGGACATTGAGCCGTTGACCACAACTCTCTGAGAGTGACCATCCAGACAATTATTCCTCTTGTGAATGGTACATCTATCAAATCCATTTTTCTCCAATTTGGTGACCAGGATGTCATTCGGGACTGCGTCAAATGCTTTGCACAAGTTCATATAGGTGAGGTCAGTTGCTCTGCCATTATCCACTGATGCTGTAACTCTATCATAAAAGGCCACCAAGTTTGTCAGGCATGACTCACCCGCAGTCTTTATATTCATTTATGTTCAAAAATATTCATTTACCTGTCACAAATGCATTTCCAATACATCAAAACTGGAACTCCAAATGATATTCCGGCATATGCACTGAATAAAATGGCTTGAAACACTTCAAGGGTAAGTTTCTTAACTGTTATCATGGAGGGACACTAACCAGCCACCCCTGAAATGACTGCGTTTGGCTTGTCCAGCTGGCATCTCACCACGGGAGTGAAAGTATCTGCCACATTGAAATCCCTAATTTCAGTTGTATATTTTGACTTTGTAGCAACTTCTTCAGAGCTTTACTGAGTTGGACACACCAGAGCACTGAAGGGATGCTCCCCTTCCCCAGCCTCTTAATTCAGCTCCTTTCTTTAGTCAGAGAAAACAGAAGTGTAGATTTGTCACTAAGTAACGTACAGTTTGCTCTCAATCATCTCAGAAGCGAGCTACCTTTGAAGCCTGTTTCTTTATGCCCCTGGCAGAAAATAGTGGATAAATTTAATCTAAGAAATGAATTCCTGCTTATAACTGTTATTTGATAAATCTTATTATTCTGACTATTCAATAGAAACCACTCCTGCACAGTAGTTATTATTCTCACACAGTTCTAATCCATACCATGTAGCCTTTGTACATAGATTAGTATTCTATTATATCTAAACTAAATATTGTTTATATAATCTAATTAACTATTTTGCAAATAAATGCATTCTGACCAGAGTTACACTATCTGTACAGTAACGTAAAGGTTTGAATGCTTAAAGAAAAAAAAAGCAGTTGCTTATCTGAAATTTCTATCGCATTAATTAAACATCCATCTGGCTTTGCAAAAATTATAGAACCCTACTTAGTCTCCTTTATGCATATCACATATCCTCTCTGTAAAATATTTTGAGACAGTGGATGAGATAAAATAACATTACATGATGAGTGTTTATAATTCCAAAAATGTCCTGCTAATGCTGAAAATATTGACATTTCTTCCAGAGTTTCTGACAGAAAATACAATACACTGTTCTACATCAATTGAATAATTAGAGATTATAATAATTCCTGCAAGTCTTTCACAGGCAGGAAACTCAGAGAAAATTTCAAAAGATGAGATTTGTGTAAAGGTGGGTGTTGTGATATGCTAAGCATCTCTTTTCCTACATCAATGGTGTACCCAAGAAAAAAAATCATAACTCCGCTGGGAGAAGTAGTGACAGTGTTCAAGTACACAATGGGAAAGCCCAAATCACAAGCGGCAAAATGTGTTGACAGTGTGCTCCACTCTGTGTAGGTGGTGTGGTGTATGAAGACAATAATGGAGCATCTAACCTCTTTGCATTCAAATCTGGTGAGGAAGAAAATGATAACCACTTGTAAGGATTTATGAGGTTACTTCTAAAATTCTTTAGCAAAAACATCAGTGACTTAACGCCATTTCCTCTCTCCTTCTTCCCTTTATTATTGTGTGTATATTTTATGTGTATTTTATATACATTTGTCAGGAGAATATTAATGTTCTGCTTTATGATTACCACCACCTTTCTAATCATTGCTTTTTATTATTCTTGTTCAGTACAGCTTATCCACTGAGCATGAGCAATGAAACGGAGGAAAAAAGAAAAGCAAATACTGTATTATATCATCATCTGGGGAGCGTGATTGTTTCTGCTGTGTTAATTTACACTAAAATCTATGACCCAGTGAGTCTGATTGATTGCCAAGGGCAGAAATCCAGCCCCTGGCCTAGTTTATTTTGTGAACTGTAGCCTCAGATATCGCTGCAAGCCACAGTGATATTGATTTGATATACACTAGATGGCTCTTTATGCTCTTTGGGAAATTTATTGTATAGAGTCAGAGCTCAGACAGATGGGGAGAAGCAGCTCTTTAAATTGAAGAGGGTTATCACGGTTTGACTCCCAGGTCACTCAGGTTACTGAGTGGCCTGAGTGCGGCTGGGTCGGAGCGGGCTCAGGGGATTTGTGCTCATCAGTTTTGAATGTCAAATCTCCTTGCTGGACTTGAGTTATTGCTAATAGGAACTTGCTTGGGCCTATAACATTTGGTTGGCCTATAAGTTAAACATCATAACCCTTCCTTCATGTCATGGTCCTTTAAATTATGGCTGAGCATGCCACCTTTGATCTGGACATTTAGCAGGAGGTGGTCATGTTATAAAGGGACCTGCCTCTGAGCTAGACCACATCGCTACAGCTGCTGCCTGCAGAAGGGCTGTAACTACACGTTCCTTGCTCCTGATCACGTTTCAGCCTTGTCCACTAATTGTCAGTTGCTGACACACCACTGCAACCTTGTTTGTGTAGAGCATATATTTGATGGCTGCTGGTTCTCTGTCTAAAGGAAATGAGAGCACAACTCTGCTTTTACTAGAGGTTAGGGCTTCTCCTTCTAAGAGGAAGGGAGAGGAGGTCTAGGGAGATGGCTGCTTCTGGGACAGAAATGACTGATGTGGTGGAAAATCCCATACTATAGGACAACGAATATGTAAGAAAAGGTGTTCCCAACTTGGCATAAAGCATTCTTTCAGATTTTCTACACAAAACAAGGTCAAGTCTGCCATGGGTAGCCTACATCTCATCAGCAGTTGCACTAAAGCAAGGCCAACAGATGACCAGTATTCCATGCTACAGTAAATGCTGATGAGACCAGAGAAAATAAAATCTATGAATTTAAAGGCACAGATTATTTTGTATAACATACTAACTTTTTACTATTTGCAGAAGAGCGTCTATGTGTTTTAGAAGGTATTTTCAACAGTTATAAATTACATATGGTCCACATTTCCACACAGAACACATATCATCAGCATTTAGGCTGTGTGTTTCCTTAGAGATCAAGAGAAGGATTTTCACCCTGATTCAGAGAAGCAGAGAACTAACCTAGAGGCAGTTAAGTCCTACACTGGTCGAAGAGGTGTGATAGGGCTCCATGTTACCATTACAGAGAGATAGATAACACTGCTCCCACTTTAATGAGTAGCTGCTGATCTCCTATAGAAAAAATATTAGTACTCAATTTTTCTTCAGGAGGTTTATAATTTACATAGCAATGGGAGAAATAGTAATTATTTTCCTTAAGTAGGTGCTCAGTTCTCTTGGTCTGATTTTTAGTGAAGCTGATATTTAATGAACAGATTCCAGCAAACTAAAATGACAGCATTTATTTCCATAGGAAAAAAAAAAATATATTTACATAATGTGCCTTTTGGAAATTGTTATTGTATTCCACTTTGCTTACCTGTCTAAAACAAAACAATATCAGGAGGTTAATGGTAAACAACTTAGCCTAGCCTTTTGGATTCTGTTCTTGGCAATACACTATGGCTGTAGCTGCATATGATAGATATACTGTTACCATTTAAATATAATGCTGCCTGGCTTGTGGTCGGAGATTCCTGGGATTTTACTCTTTTTATTAATTATTATTATTATTTGAAGTGAATACTAATTGAGAAGGTTACACATTTATATAGCTCCTGAAGAGTAACACCCACCTCACCTATCTCTCTGTTGTAAATTAATATGTAGCAGATGGTGAGCTGAGATAGTTTGACAGCCTACTTACAGTACCATCATTTTAACCTCTTTCTGAAAAAAAAGAAAAAAAAAATCCCATTAGTTTTTCTGCTGTTGGGCTGTTAACCCCCCAAAGTATCCTTAGTTATCATATCATGGGATTTTCTGCTATGCCAACGAAGAAAATAATTAAAGATACCCTCTTCCATTTAAATGCTTGTTCTAATTTTACTGGGCATATCTTTTCCTCTTAACTTCTCCAATAATTTCAATTTAAATCTTCATTTAAAATGAGATTTTTCTTCCAAGGGGGATTTTTTTTTTTTTTTTTAAATCTACAGGGACAACTTAGTGCACCGCAGAAGCAAACACAAAAGCCCTTCCATATATTATGATTAATGTGGTGTAAGGAGCTCCCCTTGCTAGAAACACAGAATCAAAGGAAGCAGAGCCCATAAGTAGAATTTAAATTCAATACACATTGGAATCTCATGGTTCAATTCAAAGTGGCTCTGAATGAAGTAATTAGACACTTACCAAACCTTTCCATAAGAAACAACTTTTTCTAAGATTGACCTCAGTGTTTTCATTCAAAGTATTCAGTTACATTTTTTCCTTTTATTCTTTCTGATAAAGGAGTATGTTTTGAAGATTTGGGAATTTATGTTAAGAGCTTTAATTTCAAGTATCCTTTAAAATTAATGGGTTAATTGAATGTTTTATTCTGATTGGATCACAGAAGTATTTTATTTATTGCAGGATATAAATTCATAGATTTGCAAGAACACATAGCGCATATTTAGAACTCTTCAGAACGGGCTGGAACAAGATATGATTCAGTTTTGTAGTACTGTTCACTTGTATAGATGAGAAAGTGAGAAAGTTCTCAGTGACTCTGGAAATAATATCTGGCTTGGAAGTCTCAGTTTTACAAAATAACATGTCCTATAACTTATGGATTTGACCACGTAAGACTGACTTCTTAGGCTAGTATTTTAGCTAAAGCCTCCAAAAGGTTGCCTTAACTCTTACATGTTTTACAGCAAACTGGATCAAAATTTTACTTGTGAAATGGTGTGATTTTCATTCATATTTCATATAATATGAGAACATGAATGGGTCACCAGTGCATAACCAAAGGCACATGCAAATTGTCAGCTTCATCATTTAGCCCATCTCCACAGCTTTTACTATCTTTAGCAGTTTTAATACATGTACACACACAGTACTTTCTCTCTCTTTCTCACAAATATTTATAAAAAGCACATGCTGACTGGCACATACACAGGGATAAGGAATTAACATTTAAAAAATAACTCCAATTCTTTTTGTTGAGCATTGTTTTAGATTTCTCTTTTCCTTTGTATTTTCTTTTTTTTTTTTTGAGCGGACGTAAAAGGTCTCTGCTCTTATGTCTGATGCCTGGAAATCTGGGATGTTTCAAGTTCTTTCTACATCAGTGTCATGTACAGCAGGACAATGAGATCCATTTTCATTGTTTTTGAACTGCCATGTAGATTACTGAGTATCTTTTTCTCTGCATAGATACTTGGTCAAAGAAGGGCAACAGAAGCTACAAATTGCATTCACAGGGCACCAAAATCAGATCCAAACCTTATAAATTGCATGAAGATATTGCAACTGCCATTCCCAACCAAGCATTGCAAAGGTATACATGAGAGCAGCTGGATTGGGAACAGGAGTGACATGGAGTAGTTGTGAGCCTCAAATTGGGAAGGATGAATTTTACCTCACCAGTCCCTTTACACTGCCATTACACAGAACCCAATTACTCTGGCTTCACGTGAGTGCAGAGGATTGAATTTCACCTAGAGAGTCAGAAATACAAATAAACATTTTATTAAATTGAGTCCATAATTGTGGATTACCTTTCATTTATATTAGAGGAAGGCTCAGTATTGTTAGATCCCCAGAATGTTGTTTGGCATTTACATTACATCTGATTTCTAACTGACATTTTAGGATTGTTTGTTCTCTCTCCTTTCAGTTTTTTTTTTTTTTTTTTTTTTGTTTTTTTTTTTTTTCTATTTAAATTGATTCCAGATATCAGAAATACAATAAATTTCTCCTCAGCATATATTGAGATAGGAGGCTAAAACAGCAGACTTAACACAATTTAATTTTGTTTCCAATAAAAAATACTTTACTTTTTAAACTTTTAATTTTAATACTTTTTCTTCACAACTCTGAGTGGTAACCAAAACATTTTTTAGTTGTTTCCTCAGTTTTATATACCATAGAGAATGTCAGTAATGTCCCTTAACACACAGTCAAGTAACATAATAAATCCCCCATCATATTTCAGTATAGCAATGTCAGCAGGAGGATTAAATATTACTTTGAAATGCTTTCAGACTCTTGTTTTTATTAAGGGAAATAGGTCATGAGTTTTAATAACACTTAAAGTACTTGTGGCTGATTTACACTTTATTCCTTATTTGAAAGCTTAATTTGGATCTTGATTAAAATTTTAGACAAAGCCCTCTTTAAAGATTTCAAGCTGCCATCTTTCATATAGGTCTGAAATAATAAGTGACCAGAAGCAGGAGCAGTTACTCAGTTACTCTTGGGGAGACTGTGGAAAGATCTGACCAGATCTTGGAAAAACAGCCTGTGGTCAAACCTCTTCAAGATTTCTTGGCTGGAGAGGAAGATAGTGAGTTGTCTCTTGCTGATACCACAGGCTTGTGCACTGCAAGCTGGTGAAAGCAACTAAAAAAAAAAAACAAATAGCCTATTATGCTCCATCAACTGTGCTTAAGACCTACACAATTTCTCAAGCACTTGAGCAAAATCTCGAATCTCAAAAATAGATCAAAGAATCCAAATAACTTTCCCAGTCCCACTGCTAAACTAAGAATAAAGAGTACGCACCATTTTTGGTATGACAAAAATGACAATATGCTATTATTGGTCAGTTTTCAATTTATATTTTAATAAACTGCTAAAACAGTGCTATATGAAGCGATACTAAAATCACCATGTCAGTATGATACCTTTTTTTT
>PPHD01000912.1:27867-50758 GCA_002909625.1 Bambusicola thoracicus
TTTTTTTTTTTTTAAACTAACTGTGGTCATTATTCAGACCTAAATTAATTGTAGCTACATGAAAAGAACAAAGTTCATCTCGTAAGGGTAAATCAGATATCAACAACACTATCCTCATCATTGCTAAAATGCATTAGACAAGTATGTGTAGAATTCAGATGTAGTAAGAATAGAAGTGCTCAGTGATAGGTTTTGCTCTGGACTTTTCTCTGGCAAGCCACCTTTGAATCATTCCTTTTGTGCTTTTCTCTTTTTGTTGGAAAATAAATAATCTAATAAGAAGTAATCTAACAAAAGTTTTTAACCTTGAAAATTAGAGAATTAGTCCTTAACAAGTCATTCCTATATACACAGTACTGAAAATGTGTTATGTTTTTCTCTGAATTTATTAAGGTTTAATTTCTATTCATCTGATCTTAATAAACTTCTGTCTAGTAGATCAAATTGCTCTCTGTTATCAAATTTCTGTTTGTCTTAGTACAACACCATACTGGGAACTCTTGTTCAGCTGATTATCTCCCACTGACCTTGCCTTCACCTGAGGAGTCCTTTTCATCATCGCCATTTTATACAGTACTATCCTCCACCCCATAAATATACCCTTCACTCTTTGTGAGCAGTTCTAGGTTTTTATAACTGGCTACATTAAAATGATCTTAGTTTGCCAAGTAATCCAGATAGATCTGAAGTGTGACTTGTCTTCTTTGTCATCTCCTGTACCTCAAACATTTGTGACATTTGTAAACTTTATCAGTAACTATTTAAAGTTGTCTTTATGGGTTTATGGATATAAATATAATGGAACAAATTATGGATAAAGATATAAATAGAATAAAGGGTGGCAGCATTTTTTTTTTTTAGATCCTATTTAGAATCACAGCCATTTGATGATAATTTCTGTTTAGAAGTACTTTTTGAGACTTGTGGTTTACCAATCTTTAATCCATTTAATATATTACATGTTGATTTTATATTGCTCTCATTTCTTAATCAAAGTGTTGTGTGCTAATAAGTGAAATGCCTTACTGAAATCTCAGTACTCTGTATCAACTTGATTATCTTTAGCAACCAAATTTGTAATCTTATTAAAAATATATTAAGTTAGCTTGATAAGATCTATTTCTGGTACAACCATATTGACTGAGAGCAGTTATTTTACTCTTTTGATTCTTTATACATCAAGTCTCTTATCAGCCATCCCATCATCCTTTTCTAGTGTTATTATGATAACAGCAGGCTTGCGGTTACTGATGTCATCCCATTTTCCCTTTTAAAATATCAGTACCTCATTGGCTTTCTTCCAGCCTTCAGGAAATTTCTTGGTTTTTTACAAATTGCTGAAAAGCAACAATAATCTGGAAAGTTAATGGTTTAAAAGTCTTGGAAGCAAATTGTTTAGGTCTACTGATCTGAAAACACCCAACTTGATAAACATCGTAGTAGTCTCTTCCAGTACAAGGGGGATGAAACCATAAAGGCTCAGCATCCTGATATCTCCTCACAGAGGATGAAGCAATTTTATGAAAAAAAGAAATCCTTTTTCATGTGCTACTCCACTGATTATTTATTAAAGTTATAACTAGAAATTTGTTGTTTTCAGAATTTTCTGCTTTGTGTTTCCTTTCTCTTTTGGTACAGGATATATTCTGAGAAGAAAATGTTTTTCTATTCAGCATTTGCTTAAGTGCCAATAGAAGTTGGTAACCTGGGAATTGACCACAGTCTATAAGAGTGATCATTCAGCTTGCAGTATTCACTACTCTCAGAGTCATACCTCATCCCCTCGCTCTCCTCCAAACCTGTTCTAGTGCAGCATAACTCATGCAAGTCTTTTAAGAGGAAAATCCCTAGCTAGAACCATTCCAATAATCATGCATGCATTCTCAGAGGTCTTCCTGTGGTTTTGATCCTGAGAAGATGAGGACATATTTTTAGTCACATCAAGTTCAGTGTGGGAGTCCTCTGGTGTAATTGAACTCTGGGTAAAGGTTCCTAAGAGTAGGAGGGAAAATCCACAGGAAGATGTCCAGATGTGCCATAGATGTCAAATCTCCCAATGTAATCCAGCCTGCATAGTCAGTGGATACCAAGGAAGTGATTTAGCTCACCTTCAAGCTACTGTTTCTCCTACTAGTATTGAATTTTTAATACAGTATATTAAAAAATTAAATTCTGAGATACTTGGACATAATGAAGCATTTCTGAAAGTCAGTGAAAAATGGAGGAGAAGACTTGGAACTGTTTTAATATTTTCTTATGGATTAAACTCAGGGGCAAGAACTTCCCAGCTCACTCATAAACTTTCTCAAGGTATTACAGTATTTTGATTTGACATAAGTTTCAGTGTAGACTTGTGGTAAACTCAACACCTTCAACAGATGTGAGATTTCAGTGGTGAAGAGTATATCCACAAAATTGTTTAGAACTATGAGATAAGAAATGACATGACAGTCAACTTGAATAATTTAATAATTTTAATTTTCATTAGCAAATAAATAAATAAATAAATAAATAAACCAGCAAGTCTAAGATAATGTTAATGAGTTATTATCAAGTTTAGTACCTAAATGCCAGCATTATTTCAGGGTCTACTCATATTTTCTCTGTGTTGAGACTTGACAAACAGCAGGATTGATGCAGAACAGCTCCTGTTTGGAGAATCAGTGCAGGTGTTTAGTGATCCAACTGCTTTTTGCTCTTAATAAACTGGATATGATAATATTTTCCACAGTTCCTAAATGAGAAAATAAATTCTACTATTGTATATTCACATTATTTGGGCAATGTATCTGTGGAAGAAAAATCTGTGGGGCCAGGTCCAAAGTTTACAGTCACATTACACATAAAAGGTCTTCAGTACTCAGTTTCAATACTTTTCTACTTCCTTTAATTTTTATGTATGAGAGATATATCCATAGCAGCCTTATCTTCCTTAGCTTAATACCAGCCTGGAGACTGCACTCCCTGCTGAAAGCTAAGAGATTTATTTCCTTGATTCCTAACTTAATGTTTATTTATTTTTTTTTCCTGTACCTTTTAGGTCTTCTTTAACTTAAGTATTTTAGATGCGTGGTGTTCTGCAGCATCAGTCAGAATTCTCTACCTACTGCAGTTTCTTTGCATCTTTCATCACAAAAATTAAAAAAAAACTCTCATATAAAGTGCTTTGAATTGTACATAAAGCCACTTTTCCCTACTGCCAAAACAGGAGAATTTAGTAGGCCATATCAAAGTACTTACTCACTGATAAGCACTGAGAAGTTGAAGATGCTGTCAAGAATTTTTGTTGATTTATACTTTCACTCTAAACAAAACTCAAGGTTTAGAAATTTGGGAATCATACTTATTTTAAATGAAAACAATAGTGTAGAAGGAAACATGTTTTCACAAGTGTGTACAATAACTTCACATGCTTTTATAAGCTGCTGTTCATTATATCATAGCAAACATATACAAAGAAACATACATAGAAGATACTACTTCTTGCTATAAAATTAAGTAAACTTTTTAATATAACTATACCATGGTTTCTGACTTTGGACCACAGATACAAACAGCTTTTCTTTCGTGCACTTACAGTGCTAATTGGTGGTCAGTACACACTGAGTTTTATATGAGGGAAATTATTATCTTTAGCAAGCTAATATATCCTTCCTTTCAATTCCAGTCATTTTAGAATTACTGGGTCTTGGTTTTACAAATATCATTAAAACATGAGTTCCATTTAAAAAAAATAACATAGAAATCTGTCCTATGGAAAGCCAGCATGATTTAGCTTGCTCAATGACAGATTGGAAACTGTGTTTGGGAACCCTCTTATTATTAGTAAGCAAGTGCTGTGTTGGCCTTTCAGAATCAGCTAAAGACTGAACTCTAATCAAACAGAAAATAATAGTGCAAATCTCCTTCCTAGTCATATCAAGTTTCTTTTCTAGCTTATCGATCATTTAATGTACATAGTGGCCTACAAACTTTTCAGAAGTTGTAAATACAGGAGAAAAAAATAGCACAATAATTTTGGAAGTCTCAAGGTCTTTACATTCCCCTTCAGGAATACAAAACATCTACAGAACTGAGCTATTGGACAAAGCATAGGTGTCTGTGAGGAAACATGGCATTATGTGATAGATTTGCTCTTCTACAAATTTTCTTGGACTTTATGCTTGCTGAGCCAAACTCTCCCAGCCTGTCATTTGCAGGAGGATTAAATGGATATTCCTCTTTTGAATCATGCTACTGAAAGATGTTTGACCTCCTTCTGTGTAAAAGTTGATAAATCATTTTTAATAAATCTGTTTCCAACTGAGCTACATAATAAGGGCGCTAGAGAAAGAAAGTTGGGGGTAAGCAGAGAGGGTACTACAACATATGGAAAGTTTGTATAAAACTTATGATGTTAACATGACTTCTTTCACCTAAGGAGAACCTATAAACTTACCTATTTTCTCAGCCTACAAATTCCTTAGTATATCCCTGGGGATGGCTGAATGGTTCAATTCAAAGGATTTTTTTAAATTTCTGTAACCCTAATCTTCATCATTATTTCTAATTCCTCAGTACAAAACCAGAAATATTGATGATCTAATACATTTTACAGAGCAGCACACTACCTTCTTTATGGCACTTACATCATTATGTAATATGTTATAAAGCAACTTGAATGTTGTAAAGCTCATTAAAAAGATATATTTTTTTTCTCTTAGCTTGAGTTCATGATGGCCAAAATTGAGGTGGAAAGCTATTAAACTTCCAGAAATCCTAACATTATACGTTCCTTTCAAATGTTCTTTTCTGCCCTCTTACTTGCTGTTTTTCTGTCACATTTTCAGTACTTCTGATGTGGGTCTATTGAGAGGTAATTTCTCAGCACGGCAGCTGAAGTAAGACTCCTATGGGATTAGTAACCCAACCTTATAAATTGTTACCTGGTTTCTGTCATTTACCCTGATTTGGTCAGGACAGTTACTAACTGAATGTAAGTGGCAAAAAACAAAGAGGAAGTAGAATGATATTGAAACACAATGCAAAAATATAAATTAAACTTTTTCCAAAAATGATTGCATAGATTTTAACACTTCAGCCCTTATTGTCAGAGCTTTATCATCAGTGAAGTATGAGCCATTTTGTCTGGGAAAACCACAGATTAAGAAAATACGATGAGCATTTTAAAAATTAATTCAGTGTTTTTATCTTCTTAATGTTTTCATCACTTCTCAGGTTTCTCTCTTCACTATCCTATTGCATACTGTAGCATGTGTTTCATGTTTGGACTTTGTTGGGTCTTTGGACACAAGAGTTGACTAATATCATGGCACACATTTATTTGTCTAGTGGTTGGGAAAATTAGGAACTATCATAGAATCACAGAATCCTTGGAATTGGAAGGGACCCTTAATGATCATCTAGTCCAACTTCCCTGCAGTGAACAGGAGCATCCACATCTAACTCAGGTTGCTCAGAGCCTGGTCCAGCCTGGCCTTGAATGTCTCCAGGGATGGAGCATTCACCATTTCTCTGGGTAATCTGTTCCAGTATCTCACAATCCTCACTGTAAAAGAAGTTTTCCTTATATCCAATCCAAATCTACCCTCAGTAAGTTTGAAACCATTTCCCCTCTTCCTATCACCATAGACCCTGCTAAAGAGCCTATTTGGCTCTTTCCTGTAGCTCCCCTTTAGATACTGACAGGTCACTATCAGGTCACCTCAGAGCCTTCCCTTCTCCAGGCTGAACAGCCCCAGCTCTCTCAGTCTGTCCTTGTAGGACTGTAATTACACCAAACTATCAGCAAGAATAAATTACAATTCTGTTCCCATTGAAAGTGCTTGATTCCAGAAGGGCTATGTTTCAGCCTTAGAGTGTAATTTGATCTGCTAGAAATGGCCACTCTGTCAACAGCATTCTACTTCATTTATAATTTAAGAATTAGTGTAGCTTCTTATAGCTAGAGCAAGGAGGCAAATACTGCTTTTGCAAAGAGCAAAAGTCGTTTGGCTGAGAGTAGTAGCTCTGGTGATGTGCGGTGGTAGGCTAGAACTGTAATGCAAACCAGCTTACAGAGCACCGAAACAGGCTGCCCAGAGAAGTTGTGGAGTCTTCTCTGGAGAGGCTCAAAACTCATCTGGACACTTTCATGTGGATCCTACTCTAGGGAACCTGCTATAGCAGGAGGTTGGATTAGATGATCCTAGAGGTCCTGTCTAGCTCCTAAGATTCTGTGATTACACAGCAAAATGTCTCCTGTTTAATTTGGAGATAATAAAAAAAATAAAAACTGCACTATTAATTTGCATGCAACTTCACTCATGTTTTAATCAGGTGACTACTGAGACCTTGTCTTCATCTCGCTCTGGAAAGATCCTGTCTCTATGTGAACATTACTCTAAGTGTCTTTGGACAGACACTGAAACCAAGGAACCCTTTTCATTTTTGCAAGCCTTCTCTGTTGAAATTAATTTCATAGGTTCAGTCATGACAAACATACACTCCAGGTATTTAGGGAAGAAAAAGCCAGGCATAAAGCAGGACTTTATGTAGGATTCTGCATGCTGGAGATAAATGATTAAACCTGTTGTGACATATTCAGAAGAGGAGTGTTTTTTGCTTTCTGAGAAACATTACTGCTAATTAAGAGAAATATCGCTGCCTGGGGAGTAAAATAGATCAAATAAACTATAGGTCATATCCTCTTAGTGCTAATTATGGTGTTAATTAAGAAATGTTGCCATGAGGAGGTCTGCTGGAGGAAGAGAATCCTTCATACGTTTTTCTGGACCAGTGAACTGAGGATAAGTTCTCACTCATGGAGTTTTTAGTGACACTTTTGGTGGTATTTATTGTCTTCACTAAAGCCACAATATGTAGAGCCATTTAGCTACAGAGAAAACTCCAGCTAACATTGAATGAAGTCCAGTCTGACTGTACAGACATTACAAACAGTAAGAAAATGAACTACTTTGATGGCATCTCCCATTTGTTTTATTATTGCTAGGCAGCAGTCACATCCAATCTGGGGAATGTAGTAGATCTTATCTATGGCTATCTCACCAGGATATGCATTCTGGTAGTTCTCAGTCTCCCCTTATCATCATGAATCAAGTCATTTCACTACAGGAGAGAAAGGAATATGAGGGAGGGAACTTCTGTTTTTCTTCATGCTCCTTAAAACCTGAGTTTTTCTAGACAAGAAAGGTGTAAATGAGAAGCTAAGGATAATTATTTGTTTTGAGCTTGCAAGAGAAACATTTTATTCATTGACTATATAACATTAGGACTCTGGTCTGAACTGGAACTCTGACTGTTGGAGACAGACATTTAATAGAAATTATAGAGGATTGTTGTTCAGGTAGTTGACCAGAACAGGAAGAGTAATACACATGTATGAAAAACTTACCCAATAAATGGCACCTGACCCTCATGTTGAACTTTTCACCTGGATATCTCCCTTTTGCCTCCTTCATTTTAATATTCTTTCATTAGTTTAATCCATATCTACCTCTAGTAACATAACTGTAGCTGACTGGGTTAAGTCAGAATTACGTGTTACAAGTGAAATTACGAATGGTTCAGAAAGCTTTTCTTTTCGCTATGCAATTGTTTTAGGATGCCTAGAAATAGGCTGCTAATTTGGAATTGAATTAGAACTGGTGAATCTGTTGTTTCCCTAGTTAACATCAGTTCTTATTACAAATCATTTTGTTGTTATCTAGGGAAAGCAATGGACAAATGGCCAATGGAATCCGCTTGTGTAAGAAAGCTCCCAGAGTGACCATCATCTTTCGAGTAGCTTAGGCTGAATGAGGTCTAGCAGTTTCTTTGCAAATGCACCACACCTGTGGATGGCATACCCCAAGCCTTTAAGTGTAGTGGGAAGAGCTGATTTTGCTAGCCCTTTGTATAACTGTTACTTTGTTAAGATGCCTGTTGAAAGATCAGTGCCTTGTAGGCCACATATTAGTCAGGCAAGATTTTGTTTTGTTTTGTTTGTGTGTGTGTGTGGTTTTATTTATTTATTTAAAATAATTATTTTAACTAAATCTGTGAACAGGCTTTTCAGATGCATTGCCTACCTCCTGTCCGTTCCGTTGCCTCTGAGCAAAGGTCAGTTCTGGGGTCTGGCTTCCCTTTCCCTGCTGGGCATGGAGGTGGGATGGATTGGGTGTGGGGTGCTCCTGAACGACCTGACTGTGTTTTGGAGGTCCAGAGAGCATTTCCCAGAGGCAATATGTGAGAGAAGTTATGCTGATGCTACAGTGTGTTCCTTTATCAGGCAATTAATTTAGAAAAGTATGAGCTTATAATACATGATCTGGATGATGGAGATCACTGGATGAAATGGTATTAAAGAGGGTTGATTTTTTTTTCTCTCTCTCTCTTTCTTTGTATCGTTGGATTATTATTATTTTCCTCTCCCCCCTTCCGAGTGAGCTGTTGGCATTTGGGCTGCAGGGGGTGCAAGAGCTCCATTGAAGCCTGTGGGGCTGAGTCCCTCGGCAGGTCAGACCCCACATTGAATAGGCCTTTATCACAGCAAGAGAGCCCGGCTTTGCCGTGAATCCAGCCCTGTAAGAGGGGATCAAATCAGCATGCATCCTGACAATGTAAGCTGCAATCTTAAACTCAGAGCTGTAAGTGAGAACTCAGAAAAGGAAGCAAGCTTGTATTCATCCTGTGAATCTCCCCCCAAGAATACAGCATGCCAAATCAGCAGAATCGCTTCTGTTGATTGCAGGAAGAGGTCTTTACCGTGGATGAGAATGACAAACTAGTTTCTTCTCCAAGAAGATGTAATCAAGGGAGAAATGTGGTGTGTTAGCTGCACAGAAAAGTATATATAGAAAGATACATTAAAGAAAAGGCTGTTGATGAGGATCTTTCCTAGCACTGTAGTTCCAGCTTGTATTTTTTCTTGTCTGGAGAATCCTGTGAATGATGTGCCTCTCATTTATTTATTTATTTATTTATTTTCCCTCTGTGGTGTGCATCACTATCTCTACTCAATTTTTTTAAGCAGGAGTACGCTTCACTTTTGAACTCAGTGTTTCAGCATGCCACTTAAGAGACTGCTCCATTTAAGTGATTGTCACTCAAATTAGTCCCATTGTTTCGTGATATATAGTCTTCTCTTGTGCCTGGATTAGCCAGCTCAGTGACAGTGACAAACATGCATTGGTTGTTGTTAGAGAGCAGATTCTCACATGGGAGAACACATGTACATCCAGTCGGGACACACAGGTTTCCCACCAGAGAGAGGGATACTTTTAGCAAACTGGTATTTATTGCTTGTTCCTGCATGCATATTTTCTGTGTTTGATGTCACAGCTCGACAACAGGAAATAAGGTATTGAATGGACGTTCCAGCATGTAAAGATGTTGCTCTCAAAGGATTAAGAGAGCACCTCTGCAGTTAAAGTATGAACTGATTATTTACAGCTTGGAATTTTCTAACACTGAAATTAGGGTTAAGCCTCAAAATAGCAGGTACAAAAGAATCTAAATCTGCGCAGCCTGAGTTGGCAACACAAAGAGGGAACTAAAGCCAACGGAAGCTGTGTGAGACGCTTGGAAAAATCATCTTGTTCCCACAAGTGCAAAACTATCAGGGAGAAAAGGAATTCAATGCTTTTATTCAATGATATATCAAATATGAAGGAAGAATGTTTAGAAAAAAAGCATTATGTAAGCAAGGCTTTCCCTAGTAAACATATGTAACGAAGCTGGTGCTCTTATGAGGGAATATTGTAGTAACTTCCTTAAATACTTTCAATCTTAAATAAATAAATAATAATTAAAAAAATTGTTTGTCTTGTGCTATCTTTAATATTTTTAGTTACCTAATATTGTCATTCCTTCTCTGAAGTAAATTAATTTTATAATATTTATCAATCTGCTCTATACAGGTAGGGAAAAGAAAAAGTTAATTTCTCTTCCCTTAGAATTGTAAATTTTATTCCAGAACAAAACTACAAATGCAGAAAACGTGACAGAAATGAAATTTCTATAGGCAGCTAATTCTGGTAGAATCAGCTCTGCAGATTTCTACTGTCTTCAGTTTTGGCAGGATGCCTACTGAAACAAATTCTAAGGAATAAAACAGTTTTCCTGATCAGAAAAAGGAGGATTTCACTATGATGTTGTAAAAGGTTAGGAGACAAGATTGCATTAATCTATTCTTTTTCTACTAAAAATGGAATCCTAAAAAAACAATCAGACCAAAACCTAGGTGAGAAGTTCAGATAAATTTTTCTCCAACTTCTCTCAGTGCAGTGTTTAACACAATTTTTTCATTCTTCTTTTTTTTTAGAAACTCTTTATAACTACTTCCAAAAAAATTACATTTCTATTCTTCATATTTTCATACATTACATATCAAATTTTAATACATTTCCATGACTGTTAATATAAAGAACAGATATCATATGTCATTTAAATAATAAAAAAAAGAAAATATAATGCAGTATTTTCTATTTCTTTGATTTTATTTATTTATTTATGTATTTTTAACTGAACAGCACCACTGGAATTTGAAATGTTACTTTTTCCTCGGTTATGAAATACACTACAGAAAATATGTACGTGATTTAGAAATTGAATTCATCTGTAGATATGATCATGTGGCAAAATGTGAAAAAAGAATGGACTGCTTTGATATGTCTGTCTGAGTTGACAGGACTCTGCTTCATTATGAATTAGGGGTTCTGCACATACATGTTACCTATGACAGTTATATGGGATGCTATGCATTAGAATATATACATACTGTGTTGATTTGCTGAAGATCTTTCTTTTTCCCCATTTTTTTTATGGTAGAAATGCTGCTTTCAAATGCATTTTTTATTACATTCCAGAATTTCATATGTTGCTATTTTTTTTTTCCTGGAAGTAAGAATTGTTTCCTGTGTGCATAATTCCATGAGTAATTTTTCTTCAAAAGCTGACAGAGAGTACGTTCTAATTTTGTTTATTAAAAACAGTCACCTCTTACGATAAAGCTGTTTTTGGACAAGGCTGCACAGAATTTTTCTAGGAGCAGCTCACTCATGTTAACAGTGACATTGGTTTTAGAGAATAAAATCATTCAGAATGAATCATGAAGTTATTAATGATTTGCTAGATGAAAACATCAAAATAGATTTTATTATTTTCTTTTAATTTCACAACTTTTATTCTGTTTTAAGTTTCTTTGCCATGCATTAAGCTTCTGAGCAGAAAGCATTAGGACTTTTTATCTTGATTAAAGATTGATGTGCATAACTCTTCGTGCACCAAAATCAAAATATGCCCCTTAGAGCAGTGGCACTCGACCTTTAACAACTCAAGAGCCATTTAAAATCACAAAGAGGCACACAAGTCAAAAATACAGAAATGTGTGTGACAATCTTATTAAAACATATGAAGTAATGCATTCATCAAAAACAGTTAAGAAAATCCAAAGGCACTCTTCAGTTTGTGTCTTTGGACAAAGTAATTGATTGAATAGATTGTATGTTTTTACAGGAAGAAAAAAAGAAAGAAAGAAACTTAACATACGTAAATGGAAGGGAATGGTGAAAGATATCATCCAACAAGTTTGCAGAATAGCTGAGAAGAAACAGAACTGAGCCAGCATGTGACACTCAGACCCATGATAAAAGCTCTATATGGGCCTCTGATGGATGAATTCCGTAGGTTGAGTTCCACTGCCATTAAATACTGTAGGTGCTGAGGTTTACATTTTCCTTTAGCGTTCCTTTTAAAGTTATTCATTATGTGTATGCCAACTAACATTTTTAATGCCGATTCTGCTTTTGACAAAGTTTTTTGCAATTAAGACAGCCTTTCCATCACTGAACATGTGTTTGGTTGCAAAAACAGGCAGAAGTCTCTTCTCTGAATATTTTCAGTTATCTAACGTGAAAATCTCTGCTGCATGTGCTGCATTTGTTCCATCGAACAAATACCTACTTGATTTTCAGAATAAAACTGAAAAAGGCTGAGTTAGGAATTGCAATAGCAATCCACAGTAGAAATGAAATTCTTCATGTGTGTGCTACTGATGCTGCAGGCTGCTTCACCAGGGTGTCAGTTCTGAAGCCCAGAGCCAAATTCAGCCCTTTGCTACTTCCTTTCAGGCCTCTTGAGGTCTAAGGGGCTATGGAGGGTAAGGAATTTGGTTTTTACTTATTATGAAGCTGTTTCATGAAGGATGCATAGTGAAGAAGTGCCAACCATGAAATGTAAATGCTGAAAAATGACTCTGTTTAACTCCTTGTTGCTTTACAATGCTATGGACAAAAATTGGACCTGACATTTCTCTTTGATCTGGTTTACCAATCTTGCTCTGCTGGTATCAGCAGCATGCGACAGCTGCAGACATTAGCTAGGGAAGAGGGAATAGGGAAGAAACGTAATCCTCTCCATGGCCTTCACTGGAGAATAGTGAATCAGAGCCAGACGCTACACTTCGGACAGGACTTGAAAAAACAGTGTTCTTCCTCTAGAAAATATCACACATACAAGGATTCTGGGGAACACAGTCAAATGGGCTAATTTCTATGCAAAATGAAGAAATGAGCACAAAAAAACAGAAGCCACAACTGAAAAAGTGGAGGCCAATTGAATTTATGCTAAAAATGAGATGTTCTGTTTCAGTGTGATTACATAATGCAAATTAGAATGTGCAACTTGTTCATCAGTGTGTCTTCCTTTGAATTTTGCCATGTTTTTGGTCTCAATAGCAGCAAAGAGGAATAAGGACAGTGAAAGGGATAGAGTGACTTACAAGTGAATATAGATAGTGTTCCCTTAAGCTTTGAAAAGAGAGAGCAAAAATGGGAAATGATAGGTACTAATAAAATTGTAAGTAATTAGAGATGATTGAAGAAACAACTTACATTATTTCTCACAGAACAAGACTTGGAGGGCACCTGAAGAAATAATCAGCAAATTTAAACCACATGCACAAAAAAGATAACTCTATAACTCTAGTGAACTAAGATGAGTGAATAAACCTGAGGAAAATTAGCCCAATCATGCTAGAAACTGTCTCACCTTTCATGTTTTTCTGTATTTCTGCTTCCCCATGTACCCTGAATTCTCTGCCCTCTGGCTGATCATTATGGTGGTTCTGACATTCCTATTGTGGGTTATGCATAAGTATCCAACCTTTTGGCTTGCCTGGAACTCATTTTTGAATAAGAACTTTCTGAGGCCCCATATACATAGGCTGCTCCAAAAGTAATGCCTCCTATTTATTTCCATGGGAATGACAACAGGTACAAAGAGCACAATAACACTGTTTGACAGAGAAAATTCTCAGCTACCAAACACTGTTTGTCAATGTAGTCACCACCATTAGCTATGCATTTTCAGTAGTGATTAACAAGAGCCTGCATGCCGCACTCATAACAGTCTGTACCACTGAAGGTGACCCACTGTCAACACTGTTAAGATGCACCACCCACAGTCTCACTGTGCTCATATTCTGTTTGGCCTTCATAAACATTCAGCTAGTATCAGTGAATATTAATGGGTGCCATTTTTTTCTAAATGGAGGAATTCAGTGGCACACCTTTGCTTCATACACACTTTCATGTCAGATGCCATTGTTTCAGTCTGCCTCTCTGCTGCCATCCACCACACCACAACAAAATAAAATGCAATACTGGTGGACAGGTTCAACCTCTACTGCTGTACCACCAATATCTACCTCTGACAGGCCAACATAATAAAACAAGAGGCATTACTTTCAGAGCAGCCCTCACAAAATATACAATATCATTAATATATAATTAACAAAACAATTTAATTTTAAATATTTTTCTTAAAAGATGATTTAAGGGGTGGAACAACTCTCCTATGAGAACAAGCTGAAAGCGCTGGGGCTGTTCAGTCTGGAGAAGTTTCTGGGGAGATCTGATCACAGCTTTTCAGTATCTGAAAGGGTGCTGTAAGAAGGAAGGGAACAAACTCTTTACCAGGGTCTACAGTGATAGGAAAAGGGGAAATGGTTTCAAACTTACTGAGAGTAGATTTGGATTGGATATAAGGAAAATGTCTTCTACAGTGAGGGTGGTGAGATGCTGAAACAGGTTGCCCAAAGAGGTGGTGGATGACCCATCCCTCGAGACATTCAAGGGCAGGCTGGACCAAGCTCTGAGCAACCTGATTTAGATGTGGATATCCTTGTTCCTTGCAAGGGAGTTGGACTAGATGGCCTTCAAAGGTCCGTTCCAACTCTAAGGATAATATGATTCAGTGATTCTATTTTCAAACTCCTTTTTCAAAGCAGAAAGCACAGCTCTATATTCTTTGCTATTCAGAGCCCTGTATTTAGCCAGTGTATCAAAATGCATATAATTATTTGCCATCACTTGAGTCAACACTGTACAGCTCTGCTCTCCCAGTGCCCTGCTTTCAGTAGATGTAGCCTTAATAGCACACTGATGGTTTGACTGATGCTGAGCAAAGGGTGCGTGCCTGGGACCACTCTGTGATGAAGAGTCCTCACCTTTTAATCAAGGGGAGTGGGTGGGTCACACTGCAAACCCTGCTGGTCTGCATGGGGCCCACAGGCTGCTGGTTGGGCACGCCTGCTCTAATGTTTCCATTTCTAAGACTCAAATCCAACATGCTTTCTTGTGAAGTTTGCTTCTGTTAATTGTTCAAGACAAGGAATAAAAAAGCTAGCAGTAAACACTGCTCACTGTTTTAACTTATACATTATCTTATATATTTATCTTATATATATATACATATATTATATTTAATTTTAAAAATGCTTGTTTCTATATGCATCCTTTTGCTCCTCTGACCGCCTCATGACATTGTTATTTTCAGTACGGAACATTGCATCATAGAATCATAGAATGGCTTGGCCTGGAAGCCCACCCAGCCCTACATGGGCTCAGCTGCCCAGAGCCCCATCCAACCTGGCCTTGAGCGCTGTTGCAGGCGTTATCGGGGATTCAAGGTGTGACGTGATAGGACCTCCCCTGCTCAGTGGTGATTGAACAATGCATGCTTAGTGGGTGTAGATGGAGTAGGACGTGAGTCTATTTAAACGGATGCCACATGCTAATAAAGGCCATTTGCTACATCCTCATATTGGTGTCTGTGAAGCAATGGTCCTAGCGAGTGGAGATTGCTAGACCCGGCAGAACGCGCCTTGGAAGTGGGATATACAAGCGCCTCCAGGGATGGGGCAGCCACGGCTTCCCTGGGCAGCTGTGCCAGCACCTCACTACCCAGCAAAGAATTTCCTTCTATTATCTAATATATCTCCTCTTCTAGTTTAAAGCCATTCCTCCTTGTCCTATTGCTATCTACCCATGTTAAAGTCAGTCCCAATACTGCAACTTGTTTACCTAATGCCAATATGTTTTTTCTGTTATTCTTTATTTTTATTTTACTTAAATTGTAGAGCACTTCAAACTATCAACATAATTAAAACAATATTTAGCATTTTAAGGTATGAATTCCTTTCTTTATTGTGCCATAAAATACTTATATTTGGTTAGCTGCTGAATCAAGGATAAATAGAAACAGCAAGCTTCTTGCCGTTGTGACTACTGAATACAGGAACTTCTAGTGAACTTGGTAATAGGTTCTAGTGAACGTGGTAATGGAAAAGACTAAGGTACTATTAAGGCTAATAGGAATCCTAGGTGCCTGAGACCTCTGTGAAAATCTAAAGAAAACTCTGTCATTCATGGAGGAGGACCAAGTTAGGGAACGTTTAAATAAGCTGAACTGTAACCAAGTCTATGCCAGCCACAAATGCCAAGGGAGTTGTCTGATGTCATTTTGAGACCACTTTTGATTATCTTTGAAAGGTCATGGTGACTGGGAATTTTCTGATGACTAGAAGAAAGAAAATGTCATCCCTGTCTTCAAGAAGAGCAAGAAAGAGGGCCAGAGAACTACTGAAGTTAGCTGTACTGACTGCAAGCTGTATGAGGCAGGGAAGAATCTATCCAGGAAAGTATTTTTGGACACACGAAGGACAAGAGATGACTGGGTGTAGTCAGGATTGGTTTACAAAGGGGAAATCATACTTGACCAACCTGATAGCCTTCCATATGATGACTGACTTGGGTGAGGGGAGTGTGGTCGGTATTGTCTTGACTTCAGTAAGACTTCGAGCACTGACCGCTATGACTTTCCCATTGACAACCTGATGAGTTACAACTAGATAAAAGGACAGTGAGGTGGATGGAGAACATTCTGAACTGCTGCACTTAAAGGATTGTGATCAGGAGAGTGAAGTCCAGCTGGAGGTCAGTCATAACTTTTTAAATTCTTGGTTTGGTAATTGAGTCAGTATGGTTTAACATCTTCATTAAAGATTTCAGTGATGGGACAGAATGCACCCTCAGATTTGCATAGAAGGAGTGATTGATAGGCCAAATGACTACACTTCCATTAAGTGAGATCTAGAGAAGTTACAGAACTGAGCCAACAGGAATCTCCTAAAGGTGAGTCAAGAGAAATAACAGGTCTTGCTCTAGAAAGGAAGAAGCCCCAGGCACAGATCCCATTCAGTCTGGGAGCTTACTGACTGGAAAGTAGCTTTGCAGAAAAGGCTCTGGGGCTCCTAGTGAATACCAAATGAAACATGGGCCAGCAATGTGCCCTTGCAACAAAGGTGTCTAACAACACCCAGACTGCATTAGAAAGAGTTTCGTAATCAAGTCAAGAATAGTGATTCTTCTTTTCTACTCAGCCATGATGAGAGCATATCTAGAGTGGTATACCATGATCTCGGCTGCCTGGTATGTGGGAGAAATGGACATGCCAGGGAAAAGCCAGTGAAAGGCCACAGAGATACTGAAGGTATTGTAGTATTTAACACATGAAAAGAGAGCTGAAATCATTTAGGTTATAAAAAGGAAGGCTCAAGGGCAAATTTTACCATAGTGTGATAGAAGTGAGAACAGAAAATGGAGCCAGACTCTTCTCTACGATATCCAATAAAAATATGAAAGGAAATGTGCTCAAAATGAAATTCAGGAAATTCTGCTTAATAATAAGAAGAAAAAAAAATTGCTTTAAGAGTGTTTGTTCACTGGAATAGGTTGCTATGAATGCCTGTGGAGTCTGTGTCTGTGAAGTTAGTCAAATACAACTGGTCAGTATCCTGAACAATGTGTTGTATTTGAACCTGCCTTGAGTAGGGAACTGAACTAGATGATCTCCAGAGGTCGTTTCTCATCTTACCCATTTTGTGATGCTGCAAGAACATTTAGCAGTGTCCTCTTGTGAGGTAGTATCAGCAAAGCATTACATACAAAAACTGAGAGCATATCTCTGCTAAGCAATAGAGTCATATACATGGAATGGAAGATCAGAAACCATGACAGGATATTTGTACAATCACCAGGTTTCTGCTTGATGCTGCACTGTACTGTGTGGATGTACATGTATGCTCTTTCCAGGTCTGTGTTGCAGAGATATAACTTAACAGATCTCAAACTTCAAAAAAAATGTCAGGATTGTTGTTGAGTAGACTGCATCTAGTAAAGATTTCAAGCCTAACAATGTTCAAAACTTTAATTTAGAAATAAATACAGAACTGCAGCTGACAAAATCTGGAAGGATTGAGAGAGATATTAACAGTGTTGGTAGCTAGATGGACAAATCCTGACACATTAGTGAAAAAGATGCATTTATAGGAAAAAAAAAAATCACCACAAAATTACATGCTAAGGAGTACTGTGTGTAGCTACAGTATGGAGAATTACATTCTGAGAAGCAATTGATCCTGACAGTGGAGTATTTGAATGGTGATAATACAAAATCTATGCTCCTTGGAAATGAGAACAGGGAAGTAATGAACAAATATGTAGATATGTACATGTGCTTATTTTTAATATCCACATTTTGAAGGATGCCCAAAATTGAAGAAAAGAACCACACCAATTATTCGAGGCCCAGGAGGAGGCATTTTACTGCACAAAAACATAAAGATCATTCTGTTTATCATATTAAAAATGTCAGAGGTGATTTGATCTCACATTAAAAGTAGTGTCGAGAGAGAGTATGGGGAACTAAAGGCTCTTTAATCTAGTAGAGAGAATCATAATTAGAACCAATGTCTGGAGGCTGAGGCAAGTCAGAGTCATCTGAGAAATCAAGTATACAATTTTACAGTAGGTCTGAGAAGCCCTTAATACAGATAACTGAGGTAAAGTGATACCTTCTTCTCATGGTGTCTTCAGCTCAGGATTAGTTGTCTCTTTGGAATAGGTCATACTCCAAGGTGTGTGGTGCATAAAGTGAAAACAAGATGAAAAACAGGCTTCTTATCAGTCAGCAGGTCAGTTACACTTGACTGATAATGGATACATACTCACAATTGAGATCTATGCCACCACAACTGTGGAATGAAATGCTTTGTTCTGTTACTGACTATTTGAATTTCTTTTAAGATGAACTGAATGATAGATCACAATAATTGGTTTTGGCCTTAAAATCTTTGCTTTACATTAGAGAGCTCTTTACTGTGTGTTTCTAACCTTACCTATCCTGCCCTGTCCTGCCCAAGCAGCTGTAAGACCATCAGCTCTATGGGCTGATATAATTGTCTGCAAATAACAAACACTGTTTGTGTAAAATGTTAACAGCATACTAAATAATGTATAAACTGAACTTGCATGGAATCGAAGGAACAGTTTCAAGACACCTTAGTTAGACTAGCGTTTAATGCTTATGTCATGAATCCATCTTAATGCAAGGTATCAACAGGTTAACATTTTATAACATAAATATTGGCAAAGAATCCCTTCGTTCTCCTCAACTTCTTACATTTTCATGAGCTCAGTAAGCTGAAACAGTAATCTTAAGACTAAGAAAAAACAAGACTAAATTACAAGTTGCAGAGGCTATTGTCAATTTTACAAATCCAACAATAGCCTGCAGGGTTCCAGGTTTGTTTCTAGCTGGTCAGGAAGCTTGTGTGATTTGCTCACACATTTTTCTTATACCCCAGAGCTGTGCATCTGCTGGAGTCAGGCATCTAATATTCTCTTTGAACTTCCTTAGCATCCAAGTGCATGCTGTGATCCATAATTAGTACACGCACATACATACACGCACACTAGCTATATTAACTCCTAAATGTCAGAAGTTTTGCTGTGTCCAACACCTAGTTTAGGCACTGTACAAGAATACAGCTCTTGCCCTAACCTTGACATTGAATGTCTGCAGACGTGTAGAAAGCACAATATTTTTGCATTTCAGATGTATACTACTTTCTGATATAATTTTCCAGATGTGATGCAGTATTTAGGAGGCAACTGAACGTGGCACAGAAGCCCAAATTGTCAGTATAGTTTTCACTGTGTTCTTTTTGCCAGGCCATTACTTCAAAGGTAGGATTTTTCATTTACCCTTCTCTGTGCTTGTTGAGTAATATCCCTGCTAATATCCCTTGAGGATGAAGGTGCATTATATGTCCATAGGGCAGCATGGCTAAGATGTTATCAAATATGTATCACTTCTGGAGGGAGGTATCTGAAGCCGGAGGATAGCTTTTTTCTAAACACACTTAGAGACTGCAGTCTGTAGAATATGCAGATAGGTCTGACAAGTTGTTCTATTTGTGAGTAGTCTTTCTAGAGACATGAATGAGTATGTAGAAGTCTATCTAAAAACAACTGGATTAAACTTGCCAAATTCTATGGCAAAGTCCCCATTAACATGGGAACCAGTGAAGTCACCAGAACTGCTTGGTACGCCAGTGTGAGCACTTAATAGGTTTATTATGGAAGAGCAACACTTGTTGAGTCATTGTTTGCAATTAGGAGCAGTCTAATTTCTGTTAATGATGGTGATCACATAAACCTGAGCTCATTTTACAGTAATGAGCAAGAGATTAAACAACTCGTATTCTTGAGACATCCAATCTGTTTTAATGGTAAATAAAGAATAGTGGGAGGGGAGGAAGCAGATACATTAAATGGTACTGGTAAAGGTTGTATCGTGGAATGCAAGTAGTAACGTAGAGGTATCATGCCTGTGTTTACTTTTTGAGCCTTAGCCTCCCAGTTACTGGAAGGATTGTTATGTTCAGTCACACAGTTATATTCAGTGATGCAATTATGGAATCGTGGAAGTATTGTTTGGGATATTCCAACAGCTATGCATGAAACTTTGCAACATTATTCAGAGGCTGAAGAGGGACTTCTGTTAATGAGTTATGTTGATATTGTCATGAAAGTACAAATGAATTAACATCCATGATAGATTATTAGCTGCATAATATACTAACTGAAATCAAAACAGCTTTCAAGGCTACAGTTTTTCTGATATCCTGCAAGCAATGTAAATAAAGTGCCAGAATACACAAAAGAAAAGGAACAGATTTTAATGCAAAGTCTTGTACTCCACATCATAACCTGGAGAAAAATTATAGCATGTCTTACTGATTTTTTTTTTTTTTTTTTTTTTTTGAGATTTATTAAGCAAAAAGGTACGCTCTTCCATTTTTTCATATACTTCGTATACTTGGTGATCTTCTTGCAGGAAGACTTGTAGTTTGGCCGGTGTGTGACTCAGTAGTAGGTGGAAGAGTATGTCTCCTATTTGGCCCAGCAAGAGGTATGGCATGGAACCAAGCTGTATAACAGGGCATAGGTACAGTTTAATATGTCTTCCAGATCTGGGAGACATAAACTCATCACCTGAAAACTATTTCTTCTCCTCTACTCCATGGCATTACTGAACAACTCAAGCTGGTTTTGAGGAACTCTTATGTCTAAAATGTGTATTAAAAGTAGATGATTTTGGTGTTTTCTGAATGACTAAAGCAATAATCCCTCCAAGCTGTACTATGAGAGAAAGAACCTGAATATATTGCAATAAATAGTAACAGATTCTTCCTTTCCTTCAATCACATGCTGGTTATTTCAGTTTCCTTAGAAAAAACAAACATGAAGCTATTTTCAATCAGAAATTACATGCATGTGACTCTACATCTGTATCTCTGTATTTTTTCTGCAGACCTTTACAAAGTAGACAATGTGGATGCCTTTCGCTCTCTATGCAGTTGAAGCATACCATAAAGCTAAAACCAGATCTGTCAAAGGAACCACAGCAGTTTCCTGCTTTATTTCATTCAGAGAACCAGATGAAAATTTCCTTTACAAATATAGTACATTTGGGCCTTCAGCTATAGTGAACTACCACTGGAGAATGATAGTTTATCATTCACAGCAGTGAAAAAGGAGGTCATACAGGGATCACGTCTCCAATGACATAAACATGAGACTTTTCTCACAAGCTGTCAAACTTCAATTGTTGGTGAGATCTGTTGTGTCAGTGTTTCATAATAATTGCTTCTAAGTCTTGTTAAAGGTCTAAAACAAATTACCTGAGTGACATGCTTTTGGCACCAGTGAAAGAATGGTGTGGGGAATACACATTGCATAACAGACTTGCTTATTAAGATTTTGTTTGAGTTTATTGCAGCCATTTCAATATTATTTCCCATTATTTGAAATACCATAATAAGAGTTGCAAGTTGTCTCATGCTCACAAGGAAGAATTTGTTCCCTGGATAATGGGCTAGCTGGCCAACATACACTCATTCAAAACAATAGATGTATTTTTAAGAAGAGGTGTTCTGAACAAACTGAAAAAGGTAATCCTTTCAGTTATGAAGGCATTTCTTTAGAATTAAAAAGTAATATTGATTGTCTTTACATTGTAACAGAAACTGCTTCTTTTAAATCTCATGCAGTAAATGGTTGGCAGGTTATATATACTAATAGAAATCAACAGCACTCCTATACTAATCTACAGAAATATTCTTACCTGCAGAAATGTAAAAAGAATATATATAAATTATATATATAAATATATTTCCTTGTTAACAGCTGAAGAGAAAATGAAATAACTTACTGCTTGCAAATACTGCTCCTGTTTGATTATCAATACTGAGCTTTACATTGTTTTTGTGCTTGTTTTTTGTTTTAACATTGACCAAGCATGCAAACAAAAATCCAAGTGATTGAAGAATGGGACCAGATCATCTCGTTTTTTTCTCTCATAAGCATATTTCATAAAAGAGGCTAGATGGGTGAGTACAGCATCTTGCAAAACTTACAATATCAACAAGGAGTTAATTCAAATATAAAATAACTCACTGGCAGATGGGGGACAAATACTTGATTACATGTTTGTGACTATTATTTTGTTAGACTTTTATTTAAAAAGTAAACAATCAGCCCAAATCCCTCTCTGCTTGCAGGACCAGGTCTATTTTTCAGGCACAAACTGCTTTTTGGATTTGATAAACAGGACACATCAACTAACAATTTAAACTCCAAAGCCATAGTAATAGATATGTGGCTTCTTCCCAGAGGCTTCAAGTTAAAATGCTACAAGCAGTGCAGAATGGCAGCTAAACACATGTCCCCAGGGCTCTGCATGGCTTCATTCTGCACAATGATGGAAATGTGGAAAACACGTTAAATGCAGATTTGGATATTTCCATCCGAGAGGATTTTGTTGGATATGTCAGGAGATCAGACTCTCATTGCTTGGGTTAAAGCAAAAAGTTACTGTGCTGAACTTCAATTTTTACCTTGTTCAGGACCAAAGAAAGTACTACCAATTACAAGCTTGCAAATATGACATTGTTCTTAAGATCAGCATACTACATTGCACAAATCAATACATATTCATTATTATTTATTTATTTACTCCTGAGAAGTTATTTATTTACTGTCTGAGAGGTTTTCTTTACACTCTCATGCTACTCATTTTTTTTGAGTTTTGTTTGTTTAAATGCCACCCCAACACATGAATTTGATTTGGTATTCTTCTTGCTTGGTCCTACAGAGTAGTGTGTGGGTTGTTACTCATTCCTTTCAGTTTCAGAGGACTGAGGAATCACCATCCTGCTACTCTA
>PPHD01000913.1:0-17995 GCA_002909625.1 Bambusicola thoracicus
ACACAAAAGACCATTTCCCGGCCATTAGCAGCAGTTTATCCCTCCTTCCTTGTCCCTGGCCTTGTCCATCTGCTCCTTAAAGGATTACACAACCCTTAGCCAGGACCTGTCCATCAATTCCCTCCAGACAAAGGATTTCTCTAGGACTTGTCTGGACTTGTTCTTCAGCAAACTTTGAGTCAGTGATATAAAAGAATAATCTCTTACAGCTTGTCATAGATTTTTCTCCTACTATAGTTCAGAAGATGCCTATCAAAGCTAGTCCAGACAAAACACTAAACAAAGCAAGTTGGAGCAAACCACTACACTTCTTTGGACTTTGTATTCCTTCGATTACTTTCTTCTGTACTACCAGGACTGGCAATGAAAGCAGTAACCGAACCTCTCAAAGTTTAGATGTCAGTGTTCCTTCATTCTTGAAAAAGCCTCTAAAGCATCTCTCTGTAACTGCAGGATATAATAATTGCTGCAATGACTTGAGAAGTGCTGAGATAATATTGTTCAGATATAGTGTGCATTCAAAGCCTTTCTAAAAGAGATCAGATTCTCTGCTGTAAAGTCCTCCTATAAAGAATCATAGAATCTGCACTAATGACCGTGCACTGAGCAGCTACAGTTTCAAGATTTGAACACTAAAGTTTCAAGTTAATGCAAGACAGACATACAAAGGATGACAAAAAGTTTACATGTGAATTCTACACCATACACGAGTTGTTTGTCACAGTTGATGCAAATGAAATTACTCAAAAGCATTGCAAATGGTCATTATATAATCAGTAGGAGGGATCTTTGTTCTTCAGGTAGTTTGCAGGCCCCAGAAGAGTCCATGCAGAGTGCTGCAAGCTAGGACACAAGCACATGATGGCTTTATAATAAAGGATGTTAGCTGTACTTATGTAGCCTGGTAATAGCTATACTGAAGTCTGCAGCAAGAGGAGAAAACTTAAAACAATGGATAATTCTCGATG
Organism: Bambusicola thoracicus; assembly: GCA_002909625.1. Taxonomy (NCBI): domain Eukaryota; kingdom Metazoa; phylum Chordata; class Aves; order Galliformes; family Phasianidae; genus Bambusicola; species Bambusicola thoracicus. The sequence continues at coordinate 969 of PPHD01000913.1, forward strand.
GAGGATGTGATAAAGTCACTGGATGAAATTAACTGTGCTAATTACTAATACAGCTCTTAAAAATGAGTAATGAAGGATAGATGAGCTGAAGAAAACAAAAGAAAGATGGTTTGGACCTAAACAAAAGTAACAAACAGCACGCTATCAGGATAACGTATAAATGCAAGAGGAAGAAAAAAAAATAAAAAATTCTTACAACAAAACATCAGATCTCCTTCAGTCTTGCTGTACTATAGTTTTGTTTGTTTCTAATAAGACTAATCTTCATGTGATCTTGAAGTCCAGAAGCCAATACAAGCATTATATACGGGCTGCAACTATTAGCCTAAGAAATCATAGAATCATGGATTGATCTGCACAATTCTGTGATTCGAATGGCCTGGGTTGAAAAGTACCCCCAAAATGGTCTAGTTTCAACCCCCTGCCTCAGGCAGAGTTGCCAACCACTAGACTAAAGCCACATCCAGCCAGGCCTTGAATGCATCCAGGGATGGGGCAACTACATCCTCCTTGGGCAACCTGTTCCAGTGCAAAATAAGAAATAAGTGAGATTTGCTTGCCTTTGTTCTCCGATATTAGGCATAATTTATCAAAGAACACAACTATGCAACTTTTATGATGGACAATACAATGCAAGAAGCAAGCTACTATTTGCAAGGACACAAAGTATTAGGAAGATTATTCTGCTTCAGATGCTTTGAGTCAGTCAAACAATGCAAATCTGCCATAAACACAATTTAACTGTTATTGCTGCTTTTTACCATGATAGTAAAACAGCTGGAGTGTATTGATGAATCTAGCCCATTTCTGTAGATATTTTATAACTATCATCTAGTCCATCTGTTTTTATAGAGATATTTTATATCATATACTGTGTAGGTCTTCATTTGATTTTTAGATTTTTTTTTCACCGTTTAGTAAGCTTCCAACCCAGGAGGTATATTTTTCCTTTCCATCATATATATTTCAATGTGTTTGCATTTGTCATTTTTCTAAATGCATTATGACACACCACAGCTTTGATTCTCTGAAGAATTCTTCATAGGATACAATGATTTGGAAAGAAACTGATGAATGCACTGGGCTTATTAAGTTCCTAGTAATGGCTAAATCCATACGGTTCAGCAAGGTAACAGCAGATGTTAAAATGGGTTATTGCCATTGGATAAGTACAATTTGCAAAAATAATTTCCAGTAACAGGCTTCCAGATTTCAGTTGCCAGCACATTTATTCTTGTTATAAAGTACATAGAGAATGCTTTGGATAAATAAGTTGAGTAAATATGAAACCATTTCAGAGTGTCTTGATCAGATGTTATCGTCAGGATGAATTTCTACTTAGTCCAGCTGCCAGACCCCCTTGAGATCATCTGAAGAACAAGGAGGCATATTTTCAGCTGAAAATAAAATGTTTTTAAGTGAGGAAAGACCAGTGGGAACAATTGTGTTCCGTGACCCGGGAACACTTTCACATTCATAACTTCTACAATTAAGCCTATGCTACTGGCAGTCAAATTCTGCTACTAAAAACAACTTCAGGGAGTACCCAAAATGACCCCCAAATTAATATACAATGCTGGATGTTTTTTGTCTTAGTGTATCTCAAATGCGGACAAAGATATGTGCCATCATACTCAATATTAAAACACCTAATTTTAAGGGAATTCATCTCCATTACCCATGTAAGGAACATATTTAGGCTGGCAATTGAGAATCGACACTGAATATATTCACAAAGCAGCGAATAAAGAGAAGCAAGCAAGGCATTCTCAATGTCAGTAAACACCTGCTCCAGTTTATGCTACTTGTGCTTCAGACTCTCACAGTAATGTGGCATGTCACCTGTATTTCATTATCAAAGACTACAGGATACAGCACATTTATTTAGTAACCACTACAAATTAGCAGAACTATAACTGAGACACTTGAAGTGTTAGGCATCACCACAGGAGACTGGGGGCCCTTGTGTTATTTCTTGATGTTATTAGATCAGAATCTGCTTCCTCTTCATTCCTTCTTCTTTTTCCTCTCTAATTATCAATTTGTAATGCACTCCTACTTGCGTCCGTGGAAGAAATTTCTCCGTTGGAATAGACGCACTTTCAACTTCACCTGTATCAACTTTTTCATTTGCTTTTGATTGTCCTATCAACTGCTCATATTTCTTGATTTGTTTTTCATTTTCTCCAGTTTCCAAAAAGCTGTACTCTGGTCTATTTAAACAGTCTGACTGAATAAAAAGTACACTTTATTATGATGTAAGCTTCTCTGTTTAGTTACCTGCCTGTTAGTTCTACGACTGTGATACTTTAGGTGCTCTACTGGATATGGGGTGCCTTCTAAATTTATATCCTCTCCAGAACTCGAGCCTTCAAACAGAAGATTTTTTTTATTTTTATAACTGAGTATCAACGACACAATTCTTTTACTAAAGATAAAGGTGATCTTTCTTTCAATACCACAGGAGCATAAATGGTTTTCTTTAAATAAAACAATATAAAATATTTTAAAAAAATGAAAAGTAAAAAAAAATATATAAAATAAAATGAGGAGGAAGGGACAGGAGGAGAGGAAAATATTTTAAATAAAAACATTTGGTGAGCAGCTTGTACAGGGGATGGACGACCTTCCCATTTCTCTATGTTGAAGTTATCCCACACCACAGAGGAAAGCCTGAGTGAACAGCAGGTTCTCTCTTCATGCTACTGTTAAGGTACTCGCCTGCATGGGTTTCAGGTATTCATCCATGTGGAAGGGAAACAATCTCTAGGCTTGGCTTCAGAGAAGCAAAAGCTATCATTGTTAGGTGATGAATGTGTATTTCCCCTGTCAACCACCAACTCAGCCGACCTGTGGTCACAGGAATGAGCATCTAATTTGTAGCTCCTGATAAATCTTAGATATATCCTGTTCAGTGAAAGACTTAAAAACAAACATTGATAAGGAGGACAGTATCAACTACTGGTTTTACAGAAAAAAAAGAAAAAAAAACAAAGGAAAAAAAAAATGGTTATATTCTCTGCTGCCAGTATTGAAAAGAACTTCATGGCTATTCACTCAGTGTTTCTCTTTAAGACACAAAAAGGAAAATAGTGTATATGGCTCGAGAGATTTGAGAGACTGGTCATGCCAAGAAGAACAACTCCAGATGCTTGGGAAAATAATGTTGAAAACTAGAGCTTAACAGCATCTAGGGTGAAGTATAACGGATGAATGGAATGGTTTCAAAGATTTCAATTCCAATTTCAAACATCCAGAACTGGTGGTGGTTTTGAGTTTATGATTGAAGGAAAGTTAGAAGGAGGAAAATTAAATATACAGTATTTATATGTGCACGTGGCATTTAAAGATTACAACAGGGAAAGCAGATTACATCTGTCGCACCATTAATATATAGCTTTCTTTTAAGTCTCCTGTCAGAACAAGGTGTTGATAGACTTTCATCCCCTTTTTTTTCTTCTTCTTTCCCTCACAGAATACAATGATGAACTGCTATTGCAAAATACAATATTTCTGCTTATGTCTGTCAGACAATCCCTTCTGCCAGGATCAATATATAACTATTAAAAAAAAAAAAAAAAAAAAACAATACTGTTTCTCGCTCTTTAAATTATCACAATTTAGCCACTTCATTAACTCAGTGTTTGAATATTTTTCTAGAAAATTTCTCCAAGCTATTGCTACAAAGTGTAAAAGTTGTACCTGATATAGAATATCTTTTAGAAAGTCATTAATGTCCAGTACAGAAATGATAAATGATAGAGTTGTTGTAATGACTAGTTACACTATTAGTTAACATACAAAACTGTTAAATACACATTTATTTTTAAGACTAAAGTGCACTTTGCTTCCAGAACTCTGCTCTGTGTGGACAAATGTATATAGAACAATAGTACATCTATAACCGTTATTTGCCAATACTCAAGCATTTTATCTATTTATTATTTTAGTTACGCCGATTTTCTAGAACTGTAGCCTTTCTTTTTCTGAATCTTTTGAATTCAACAATGTTCATAGTTTAACACCATCTATTAGTAATAATACTTTTGTATTACTAGTGAATGTTGTCTTGATTTTGCATGCAATGTTGTAATAGCTAGTTTAATGATGACTTCCTTAAGCACTTATTGCTATATTGCCTTTTTTCCTATTCACCAGACTTCACTTGACTGCCATGACTTTTCAAATATCATTGAGTGTAACTTGTTGACTACATCAGTGAATTCCCCTGGGACTCTGGGACGCATAGACAAATGGATATTCAGACTCCTCAAGTGGTTGCAAACCTGATTTCAATCTACAGTGGGAAGGACAATAGTTCCCCCAGCCACCACCTTCTGAACCAGCCTTTTGAGGAGTGTGTGAAGAATAGCTGCAAATCTTGAAGGTGAACCCCACCAGAAATGGCTAAGTTGTGATTTAAAAATGACACTGTAGAAAAAGAACTATTTCCCTATTGCTTTGCAATTAGAAGCACCTAGAGAAGTTGGTATTTAAAGCTTGATGAGCACTAGACATTATCTCAACAATTTCTTTTTCTACCTTGCAATATATGCTACATGATATAACATATGGACCACGGTGTCCTTATTTTCCCTTTTGAATCTACTCAAGTCCTATACAGCATTACTTTCCATGCCTGTTACAAGGAACGTCTGTTTCAGATTTGGATATAATCCATGAAGCTTAAAGTTGCCAGTGAACTTTGCTTTTCTAAAATACACTTTCTACATTTGGTACACGTAACTGGAACAAAGTTCGATGTGAAATCAATCCTGACCTCCTTCATATGCAATACATCATCATATTGAACTGAAAAAAATAAACTACTTTGAAATTTTAAAAAATGTTTTAGTGATGAAAGTGTTAAAATTATAAAAATCTGGAGGGAATAAAAAAGATTGTATTTTACCGTGGCTGACCAACAGTTTCCTCAGCTTGCTATATACACAGTGGTATTTTTGAACCTCTAAGCACAGAAAAAATAACCTTCAAGTGTTTTCTGCATTTGCTCAGATACCCACATGTCCATGACCTGGCAGACACCCATTTCATTCAAACTCTGAGCATTAAGTCACAAGAAACGCGTAACCAGACCTTATCAGAGTCCTTACTGGCACAAAGCAGAACAGAAACATTGCACTTGCTAGTACTTCCTCAGGTACAGACTTCCATGGAATATCATAAACCTCTGAACAAGACACCGATTTGGTAATAATCAGAAAGCTGGAATCGCAAAACATGTCAGGACACAGAACTCCTGACAGTTTATTTTCAACCCCACCAGTTTCAACCAACTGTATAACTGCTCAGAAACCACAGAATGCAGTTAAAAAGTTCTGTCATTAGTCTCTCGTTAAGCTCCATTTATCAGCTCAACAGTTTAAAATGTTGATATCTTAAATGATTTTCAGCACCAGAACAGGAAGAAAACCAATGTTTTATCAAAATTCCAGACCATGTATGAAATAAAATCACATAAGAAACAGATGCAAGAGGCTTGGTCTATAAAATCAGCAAAACACGGTTCTGTGTGAAGAAGAGATTGTTTCTGGCATTTTCCTCAGTCCCCCCACAAATGCAGAAGGAAAGCAGGGTTCTAAAACATGCTTCCATTTCCACAAAATTTGAGTGCCTTTGAATACAATACAGAGCACTGCTGTGCTGCAGACCCTTGGTAAGGTTCCATAAAATAACAGAATCCTGTGCAGATGAGGAATCGTAAGAATTAAAATGTTAACCAACTCCATCTACCTAGAATGAATCACCAACACCAAACTGTAACAGATGAACTGTTTTTAAGTGTTGCAACTCATACCTAAATTTGGTTCATTAACAGAATGCACCAAAAAGGATCTAAATTTAGGGAAACTCCCTAACCAAGAAAAGTAGTTATCTAAACCTTGAAGAGTACCAACTACGTGTATGATCACTGAAGAATGTATGCTACTATATGCCTACTAAAAATTTAATTGATACCTTTACAAACTGACTAGATAATCTATTTGATCTTCCTCATGAAGAAGCTCCCCCTAGACAATCAACCACTCCCAAAAATATGGGTAATACAGGGTCTAGTAGTAGGGTCCCTCCATTTTCAGCACCAACCTCAGTAAACTACACCTGAATTATAGATTTTCTTTTAAGAGAGTCACTTGTTCTTGATTCAAATGAGCACATAATGTGATTAGACTATTTTTCCTCTGTAACATTATGGAAAGGACAGTAATAACAGCAGAACAACAAGGTCCTAGGCTACAACAAGTGAGGATTTACTCAAACACAACTGTGGACACAGAAACAAAGAAAACAAACCGCTTACCTTTAGAAAGCCCCGTGTTAGAAGCAAGATACCTTTTCCTCTACTGCTAACCCTTAAGTGAGTTCTGGGAAGGGCTGGATCCTGGCTCCACCCCTTCCAGTCACTCATGTGCACTGCTTGCACCTGAGCTCCCCTGGGTGGACCCTGCCTTCCCACCAGGTGCTCAATCACTGGTTCAAGTCGTGAATTAGCACTAACATTACATTTCTCCAACAATTCAAAAGCTGTATAATGACCTATCTGTGGTATGTCCAGCTTCTGTCTTTGAGCTATGGGATAATAAGATGTTTCAGTTGCTAGTTTTAAGACCCCTTCAGCATCATGCATGTTTGCTTGTGTTATGTCTTATAGAACTATTATACTATTCTTTACATAACTCTTCAAGGTTTTGAACAACTTCTTTTTCTTTTTCAGGAGATCTCCAAGCCAATTCTTATATCATGTACAAATACCACAAAACTTAAAAATATCAGATTATATTACCAGTAAAGCCATGGATAAGACTGGGTGTATTACTAGTCATTGAAGGAATGCAATCACCAGACCCTCAGTAATATACAAATATACAGTAATACATCACTTTCTTTAATCTTAATTTTGGGGATTCCGTTCTAAAACAAATTTTAAGACATTCTATACCACTCAGAATCGAGTTGTCCTCAGTATCACTAACTTATTTTTTTCTTTTATTTGTTTAAAATGTTCTAATCTCTGAGAAAGATCTAAATATCCATGTGGAAGGAAACTGAAGAGTATTTTATAGGACTAGGATCATAATGAAGCTTGTACCCCCCCAAATATATTTCATCTAATGCGGCTTATCACTCTTGAAATTCAGAACTCTCAGAAAGAGAATATCTGGTTATAAATGCCATTATAAAGTGTCTCCCTTGAGAGGAAACCAGCTTTCTAATTATCAGTTCACTGTCAGTCTTCAAGCGTAAATATCATTGGACATGTATCTTGCTTTTAAGTGGTAAGAGCAACCTCTTATTCACAATTTCATTTTTAGTGACAGATGCAATCTAGCTGTATTTCTCAGGTCTGTCATTCAGAGTGTTCAAAGATCACACTCAGCACTCAAGAATAAATTTCTCTGGAGTTCAAGATAAATTATCTCACCAAGTTGGCATCAAGGTAAGTTATTCAAGTGGGTGGAAAAAAAAAAATAATAAAAAAAGACGGGCAAGGTCTTCATAGCAGCATCCACGCATTCACAGAGAACTTTATAATGATACAAACATCAGCAGTATATTCCCAGGTAGCTTCCTGACACTCACGAACTAGAAATACCTAAACAGACAAGTTGAGACAATGAATCTGACCCCTCCTGCATTAAATACTACACAGTACTGTGAACCATAACATGAGCAGGTGTATATATCTAATTTTGAACTTACCTTAGAACCAAAAGAAATATTACAGTTTAGTGGACAATTTTTTCCTATAATCTGTGTTAATTAAATCTTTCCTACATTTGTAATGATGAAACCAGGAGAGACATGGAGAACCTTTTTTTTTTTCTTGAAGTGGCAGTCTGATGTCCAGAAGACCACTGATTCACCATGAAAAACATGAGAAAAAACATGGGAAGATGGTCTGATTTGCGGATGGTCCTATGTGAAGCCATGTATTGGATTCAGTGTTCTTTATGGGTCCCTCTCAAATCAGGATAGTCTGTGATTCTGTGATTCTATGAACTTAATGCGTAGACATCTAAATACACAAGTAAATGAATGAATAAATTATGAAGTCCATTTCCAAGCCTACTCAGATTAGACAGTGGCAAAAGTAGTGTCTATGTAGTGAGTACAAATAAGGGAGCCCACTTTCCTGTGTCCTACCTCACTCTAGGCACAAGTGCACTGGCATTGAGTGACCCCTAAGCATCTTATGTGAAGTGATGGAGATGAGAGTAGCAACAAGGAAATGCAATTTACAGCTTGTGCTATGGGGTATGGTACAGATATTCTTTTTCCTTACCCAGAAAGCAAGTGAATTTCCATTTTTTTCTGTTTTCCACAGTGGCATTGTATACTGTGATGATACACATCTAAATTCTGCACTACTTCAGTGCATAGAACATCCAACTTACAAAGCCTGCTGGTTGAACTATTCCTCTAGTCCAGAGTTATTCATAGGAGATAAAAGTATGTTCACTTAGATCCCACTTGTTCACCCTTTTCCTTAGCCGTTGAGGAATTCTGCACAAAATATAAAAATATTATTCCTATACTGGCCTGCATTGTCTTGGAAAGGTAAGAACAGAGCGTCTGTGAGTTTAACAGCACAGGTCAGCAATAACACCAGATAAGCAAAGTTAACCAATAGTAATAAATAAATAAATAATAAAAAAATAAACGGAATACAAAATAATAATAATAATCACCAAAGAACCCCATACATTTTTGTTTATTTTCACTACATCACACACTTCATCCAAGAATCTCAAAACTCTTAGGAATATTTATGAATTCTTACAGTGCTCCTGAGAGGTAAATTATCATGAGTCGCCACTTTAATGAGTGGTACACTGAAATTAAAAGCCAATTCAGCAATAGAGTGAGGAAAAGAAATTCACACATGCAACACCTTCCCTTCAGTTCTGAATAAAACATCTTAAGTTGCATATAACACTAACTACTCACGGACACCCTGAAAGTTCTAAGGAAACACATTTTTGTTGCCTATTAAATGACAAAAGTATATGTTTCGCATTAATTGATTTTCCTTCTTCAACAGTAGTTACAATGACATGAAAGACAAGCCATGTTCTGAATGCCCATGCAGATTTTTAGAAGCATGGCATGCAGACTCTTGTTCACTGCCAGCAAAAATGCGTAGCTAATGGTGGTGACTGCATTGTTGTGCCTTTCATTATTCTAAACAATAAATTTAGTGATGTTGTTCTCAGAACTAGGTATCTGCATTTCCCATCCTAACAAATGTAATCTAACTTAATATTTTTTAATATATGTAATAGCTCTTAAAATAGTGACTCCTATTTATTTCCATGGAAACTACAGAAGATACAAAGGGTACAATAACAGTATTTGATAGAGCAAATTCTCAGCTCCAAAACACTACTTTTCAACACCACTAACTATGCATTTTCACCTATGATGAACAAGAGCCTGTGTGCCATGCTAGTAAAAAAACACATGGTGATTCAGAACATGGCTTGTCTTTCACATCACTGTTGAAATGCACCACCCGTGGCTTCACTGTGTACATATCCACTGTTTGGTCTCTATCCATATTCAGCAAGTGTTGATGAATGTCAGTGTGTTCCTTTTTTTCTTCATGGAGAAATTCAGTGACAAACCTTTGCTTCATGTATACTTCCACGTCAGAATCCATTCTGTCAGGCTGTCTCTCTGCTGTGTTCTGTCACAGGGCAACAGAATGTAATGGAATACTGGTCAGAAGGTTGTACCTCTACAGTCATACCACCAATATCTGCCTCTGATGTTGTTGGCCAACATACTAAAATAGGAGGCATTACTTTCAGAGCAGCACTTGTACATTCATAGGTATAATTAGAGTATACTGTGAAAATATATTCAGGTAACTGTGACATTCTTACTGAAAAACAATTATTCAGAACCACTTAACAGCCCATATTTGCTGCTGATCTGCACTTGTAAATCCAATTGATTTTAACTCTCACTTTAGAGCAGAGGTTGACTTAATGTTTGGTGTCGTGGGATGGTATTTCCTTTAATATCAAAGAATCTCTAGAACAAAATGAGTAAATGAAATGATTCAGTTTACTGAAATAGAATTAAAGTGAGATAATTCTCAATATCTCTACTGATTTGAGTGAAGTTAGTTTGTCTCAGTGTAATGGAGCAGAATTTAACTGAGAACCTTGCATTAACCGTGAGGCACTGAGACTGAAACCCAGTAAAGAAGAATTATGGAGAGTATCAGTGGAATTCTTCCTTAAATAGGATTGATCTAGTGCTTATGGCTTTCTTGTGATATTTGAGGTATAAACAATATGTAAACAAAACTAAAGCTAAGGCTAAATAAATTATATGACTGCTCTTCAAGTTATAGAAAGAAGAGAATGAGAATGAAGGATAGGTACCTTGAGAAGTAAATATTTTTGGGGTGTTGCTTTTGTTTCAAATTCAATTTTTTCTTCTTTTTTTTTTTTTCTTTTCTTTTTCAAAATGAGATTCATACTTTCGTATTGGCTGCCAGAAATGCAAATACTATAGCATACTTTAACATGAGCCAGGAATCAATGAGATGTGTAAAATGGCTGGACACAGCTTCTCCATTATGCAGCTTTCTGTTATAGTTAAGTAATAGTGAACACAGAGCTCTAAAAGTCATGAGGGGAAGGCAGAATGGCCTTTAATCTTTTTTTTTTTTTTTTTTTTTTTTAGCATTTTTTTCCCTATATTTCACATTTAATGCTTATGAGGGAATTCATTCTCTATTGTGATGGATGGACCTCGTGAGTACAATTATGTATTCTGTCCTCGAGGCTGAAAGTGTTCTCAGATAGCTGTTCCTATTATTAAGGTGAAATAATAAATAAATAAATACCTTGAGGACCATGTAGCTCGTTACAGTTTATCACTCCCAATCAGTGGGGCTAACTAACCCCTAATATTTTTTATAGACTTTGTGTGTTAGGGAAGTAAAAAAAAAAAAGGAAAGGAAAGGAGGAGGGAGAAAGGGGAAAGGAGTCCGGAAGGGCAAGATTTTGAGTACTTCAGACTCTGATGTACTTCTCATTGTCAGAACTAAGGCTCAGACTTAAATCAGAACTGTAAAGCTGCAGGTATATTTTCTTCTATCAGGAAATGTAACTATGAGGTAGCCAGCTAGCTGATAGCCTGATTTCATTGGATTCACAAAATGCCGTGCTAAACAATGTCAGTACTTGAAAATATTTAGACAGAACACTTCCAAGCTGTTAACATAAGCACATCTGCACAAATTTCTTACAATACGGTTGTAATAGTTATTTTAGTTTTGAGGTAAGGGATTCCTCCAACAAGAATACAGTAGAATATATCACATTCTAAATTTCTCCTTACCATCCATTCTTCTCCCGTTCTTTCTCAGTCTATGAGAATGATCTCTGAATATCATATATTCATTGCTGGCTGAACCTCAAGCCCTTCAAGAAAGGAGTGTGACTTGCCTCTAATGACTCAAAGTGTACACCATAGAAGTGCCTTTAAGTCTCCTTAGTGTGTTCCAAAGTCAGAACCATCTGCGACTAAGCCTCCTTCCCACATACCCGCCAGATACTTTTCCTCACTTGTTAACCCAGCCTGCACGGACCTTTTTCATTTCTTCCCTCTTGATTTCTTCCTGCTTTTTCCCATTTCTTTTCTGTAAAATTCTCTCTTCCTCTGCACCCACTTACCATATGCTCTGTTCTTCCTGATATTACTATCAAAGCAAAAGACTCCATCCATCAGCACATATTCTTTGCTGTGTCAGCACAGACTGACTACAGGATCTCAAGTACTGGCTAGACCATTAGCACCCACACAGATTATTGTCCTACAGAAAAAGGCAAAGATTTTATGCGATCAGTTCACAGCAGTAAAAGTTTCCTATGCATATGGATAGTATCTATTTGCCAAAGCCACCATAGCAATAAGTAAAATTTATCTGTTGTGCCAAATGAAACATTTTTACACAAGGAGAGATCCTCACAGGACTGTAAAATGCAGCAGAGTTAATGGAATAAATATCACTAGTTGAATGTGAAAGGAATTCCTACTGATTTTTTAATTGCTTATGGGCATACTACAAAATTACGACTACTGTTCTACCACCAGAATATCATAGAATCATAGAATCATAAAATCAGAGAACGGCTTGGGTTGAAAAGGACCACAATGATCATCAAGTTTCAACCCCCTGCTATGTGCAGGGTCGCCAGCCACCAGACCATGTGCTGGCTGCCTAGAGCCACATCCAGCCTGGCCTTGAATGCCTCCAAGGATGGGGCATCCACAACCTCCTTGGGCAACCTGTTCCAGTGCGTCACCACCCACTGTGTGAAAAACTTCCTCCTAATATCTAACCTAACCTCCCCTGTCTCAGTCTAAAACCATTCCCCCTCATCCTATCACTATCCACTCCCCTAAACAAGCTTTCCCCCTCCTGTTTATATGCTCCCTTAAAGTACTGGAAGGCTGCAATGAGGTCTCCTCAGATCCTTCTCTTCTCCAAGCTAAACAAGGTTTTTATGGGCTCACTTCTCCAGCCTATCCAGGTCCCTCTGGATGGCTTCCCTTCCTTCCAGTGTATTGACTGTACTGCTCGGCTTGGTGTCATCTGCAAACTTGCTGAGAGTGCACTTGATGCCATCATCTATGTCATTGATAAAGCTCTTGAAGAGCACCAGTCTCAAGACCGACCCCTGAGGGACACCACTTGTGACCGTCCTCCACCCTGACACAGACCCAATGATCACAACCTTTTGGCTGTGTCCAGCCAGCCAATTCCTAATCCACTGAGCAGTCCATCCTTCAAATCCATACCTCTCCAATTTAGAGAGCAGGATGTGGTGAGGGACCATGTCAGAGGCCTTGCAGAAGTCCAGGTAGATGACATCCACCGCCCTTCCCCCATCCACTGAAGCCATAACCAGATTGGTCAGTCAAGATCTGCCCTTGGTGAAGCCATGCTGGCTGTCTCGAATTACCTTTTTATCCCTTATGTCCCTCCTTCTGATCTTCTCAGGCACAGAGGTGAGGCTCACTGGCCTGTAGTTCCCTAGGTCTTCCTTTCTCCCCTTCTTAAAAATGGGAGTAATGTTTCCCTTTTTCCAGTCACTGGGGACTTCACCAGACAGCCATGTTAATTCCATGAAGGAATTAACTCTGTATTCACTGGCATCTGCTGTCTCATTACTGCATACCAGAGACATGTAGATTTAATGGACTAGTTAGCAACATAAATACATATCATGTTGCCGTTTCACTTCTCTGTTAGCTTAGAACTACACAAAATATAGATCAACTCCAGCCACATAATAAAATACCTCTATGCACACAGGTCTTTGAATAGACCACTACATTAGGGAGAAGCACATCTAGTTCAGTAGAAGATGAACATAAGTTTCTGACCCATATCAAAATCTTCTGAGCGTCTAATGTAACTACAAGTACTGTGTTGTTTTGAAGTCATTCAGAGCCAAAGAGGCTGTCAGAAGCTTGTTCCATTCAGTGTCCACATTCCAACCTGTCAGATTTGCTTTGCAACATTCACTTCATAACAGGTAACTGAGCATCACTCATGTTGATCCTTCTTAAAAGATACATCTACCAATCAAAGATGGAATAGCTTTCTCAACAGTAGATCCACTGGCTGAAGTGGAAGGAAATGACACCGTGGCTCAATAGCTTTCCCTGGCTGTACAGAACTGTTGCCATTCCTATTACAGAGCATTGGCATTTTATACAGCATGGCTACTGTGAAAATGTGGTAGTGAGATTCCTTCATGTAACGTATGCCAGACCACCCACAGTAATCCATGATACAGAGCTCATGGCCATCTGTTGGAGCGACGCAGATGCTTGTCACTTAGATTAAGGAGACATTTGTTAGTGATAGCAATATTAAGCTGCAGCTACTTGATGCTGACATGCCTAATGGACTATTCAAAGAGGTGCAGCCATACACAAGCTAGGCATAATTACAGCAATCGCAAAATATTCTTGGTTAAACCGCAGAAAATGGCAGTGTAATCCAGCTTCCCACATCATCACTGAATTGGAAGGGAATACAAGGAAAAAGTACCGTCTGGTGTCCTTTGTCATTGCCCTTGTGAATCTTTTGCAAGACCATGTTGTCATACTAATAAGGAGGAATTGTTTAATTTATTGATTCATCTGCAAAATGAATCTGGGTGATGTTGTGTACCCATTCATGACATCTTTTCTTAATTTGATATATCAAGCAACATTATATACAACTTCATTAAATGATCTCCTGTAATTATGACAATGGATAACGATGGCCATTAAGGTAATGACATTTGTCACTGTCAGCTGTGGCAAGAATAATGAATAATGAACAAGGCAAAATTTGCACAGAGACTTTACAGTCTTATATTCCACTTGGTGGCAGACTAGAAAAAACAGACGGACCAGGTAGCTCCCAGAGAGCAAACATGTTCAAGGAATCCAACACACAAGTTTTATATTTTAATACTAAAACACAATAACAAAGTAAAACATGGATTAATGATGCTGAAGGAAGAAAGCACCTTAAAAATCCTTTTAGCAAATAGATCTTAGTAGCTCTACAATACTGTTTTCCTTTATATTATTTTCACACAGAGAAACAGAAACTAGTTTTTAGTGTGACTGGACTGAGAAACAGTTCATCGCATACTGTCAGAATGAAAGGCAAGAGAAAGTCAATGAAAGCCACCACTGTGTCTGGAAAGTGGCAGAACATGACAGAACAACTGCTTGGGCTGCTGGTTTTTGACACGATTACCATTCTATTAACAAAGATAGGTATGTCAACACAGATTTCTTCCAACCAGGGGACACTTAGTTTAAAGGATTTAAACCTACTTAAAATCACTTAGCATTTACATCACTATGGGAGTGTTGCTGAGGTTCCAGCGATTGAAGAGTGTTTTCCCATTATCTGCTCTTGCTCTGCTTGTAGTATTTTCTAAGTGAAATGTAAATGTTAGAAAAATCTCTGCTGATAGAGCTTCAACTGAAATTCAGATTTATAAGAAAAGAGGAAACAAGGAATATAACTTGATTAGTCACTCGCAATTCAACAAAATGAGTATCAGTAAAAGATGGTGCAAAATAAGACACTCGGGAATCAAATATTCAGTTAATTCTTGAAAGCATGAAAACATTGGCTCAGAAAATAGTGAATCAGCATAGAAATTAAGGGTTATCATGAGTAATAATCATCTCAATGTGCACTCCACAATACAATACTCTATACAGGACTGTGACAAAAAGATTAATGAAATTCAAGGAATTTCAGCAGGGGGAGCATTAGTAGAACTGAAATGTTTTTTGCCTTTTTTTTTTTTTTTTTTTTTTGCAAGACTTGAATGGCAACTTCAGTTCCAATTTTGATGAATTTTGAGAAAGAAAATGAAATAAGGCAGAGAAGAATTAAATTAAAGAAGGAAACAAAAAATGACACAGATTCTTTAAAAGCTTTTATTAATGCAAAGAAGAGGACAGGCTATTAATATGTGGGTGCCTATAGCAAAGAAAGAACAAACTAGTAAACATCAAAAAAACTGATGAAAACATAGTGAGGAACACTAGAAATGGAATAAGGAAAACTTAACGTGTAGTATAATTGGAAGTTTCCCAAGCAGCAAGTATCACTGAGCAGCTTTGCCAGCAGATTGGAGAGGTAGATCAGGGGTATTGTTAGGCACAATTGAATCTTTTTGCAGAAATATATTTGCCAAGGAGTGAGAGGATGCACCATATCATAGTCCCTTTTGTCTTTAAGATGTGTGCACCACTGAGATGCTATCTGAGAGGCTATCAGCAATAACAAAAAGTGAATGCTTCAGGAATACAAGCTGTACAGGCCTATTGCCTCTTGTCATCGTATTGTTTTTCTTTAGTGGTCTTGCGCTGAGTTACTGATGTTGTCTGTATCTTGATCTCAAACAAAAAAAGAACTAAGTTAGCAATATGTGCGTGTATTATGACATTTAGAAGAACATTCATGTTTAAAAAGAATTTAATGTTCTTCGTGTCATAAAATGACACAAAATCTGCTCATATATACCAATTTCTCTGAACAATAAAGATGACTGAACACCTTACTGTTATGCAGACCCTTTGCCTATGGTCCCTATCCAGATATGGAACAAGGCAGGGAAGACATCTAAACTGAAGGAAAACAGTCATTCCAACTTAAATCATTCTCTACTATTACCTGAAGGCACTCCTGCCCATTTGAAAATTGGCAAGGAGAACACTAAGGCGACTCTGACTTGGGCTTTTCTAGGACATAGCTCTGATGAATAAAATGCAAGTGCACTTTATAATGAATGACTTACTAGCTTTGACTCAAGAGAAGTATTATTAGCAAAGATTAAAAGAACTAATTAAGTACAGCATGGCTGAATGAGGGCTAGGGGAGGTAAGATAACTATCACTCTGTATTTGAAAACTAAGCACCAAGAAACAAAAGTAGTTTTAAATTTTAAGGCAACTGAGGGGGGAAGGAAACAGACCATTTTTAAAAATAGATTAATAGTAATTAACATTAACACCTGAAAATTCAGTAAAGGCAATTATAGTCTGAATATCAAATGTTTAATAGACTGCAGTCTGAACTCTTCAAAGTGATGGTGATCACTCTGCAACTTCACTACTAATGAAAGAAAAATTATTTGAGAAGAACTCAGTTTGTTTGGGCTAATTGTTGAGTGTGAAAGCCAGATTGACTCAGTACACCTTATGCACAATGGATGGCTGAGGCAGGACAGATACTGAGAATATTTCCTCCTGCTACTCTCACATGGATGTAATTTATATGTTATGTGTATTTTAGGTTTCTTCAAACACAATGTTGACATCATTTTAAGTAGTAAGTAGTTTAGAAATGAAAATATTTAAAACAGATTTTAAACAGCAGTTATGATTACCTGGGCAGTCATGACATCCTTCTGTCAATCCTTCTACAGCTATACCAAAGGAATGTATGGCTGTAT
>PPHD01000913.1:22668-50753 GCA_002909625.1 Bambusicola thoracicus
AAAAAAAAAACAGATTAAGAGACCAAACTAAAGAAATCAGAAGTCACTCAACAGAACAGAATAGTATACCTCAAGGATTACAATTCATCATGAAAGCATGAGGTCATTTTATCTCTTGGGAGAGAGCCATTTCTAAGGACCAGACCCTATTTACTCTTCTCGTTCACTGAAAAAATAAGCCCTCATATTTCAATAAATTTTAAATAAGCCCACATTTAGATTTGAAAATAGTTTGGGTTAAAAAAATGAACAAACAGAAAAGTTCAAAGATCTGTTAATCATAGCGAGCATATCTATTTTTATAGAAATGAAGGAGTATCTTTTTCCTCACATTCTTGACAATGACATTTTTTTCTCTTCCTGGAAATAAACAATTTCTCTTTTTTGAAACAAAAGACTTGCAGCTGGGATAAACTCAATAAACATTCAGCAAAGGTGAGGTTATAGCAAATTCTTCACAGAATATAGTCCACTGTATTTACTCCACGACTCCACTCTCATCTGTAAAATGGACACAGTACTAGCGTGTATCAGATGGCCATCTCCCCAAAAGTATCATAAACTCACTCAGAAAAAGGAAGTATATCATTACTGACACAAAATGACATGCAGAGGAAGGCTATTGTCTGATTGCTCTTTTAATAAATTTAATTTCATGCTCTTACATTGTCAAGGCATCAATTTGGTTTTCTTTCTCTGTCCTTTCATCTATATTAACAAGATCACATTTTGATTGTAACAAGTACATATATTAAATTCATATTTTTGTTTTCAAGCTGTGAAACTTTGAGTTCAGTTCATTAATCTTCTAATTACCAGTATTAAGGTAAGAAGACACACAACTCAAAGGATCCAAGGATGCTCTTCATTAAAGTACATTTGTTATCAAATACTATTTCAGTATTTCCAACATACATCCACCTTTCTTTGGCAAGGTTTTGGGACAACCCCAAAATAACATAATCCAAAGTGAATCAGATTCTCAATCCAGCGATATATATTTACTGATGTGAAAAGGAGACAGTCTTTTTAAAATGTCATTAAAATATTTTTTTCTTGTTCTCTAAAATTATTTCTGATTTTAAAACATTCTGACATTTTCTGTTAAAAAACAAACAAGCAAACAAACAACAACAAAAAAAAAAACAAGTTTTTACTTCAGCACTTATTTTCTTTATCCTTCAATCACTTTTTAACCTTTAGAACAAATAAAAGTTAAAAAGTTTAAAGTCATGAGAAGAATTCCCTAAATCTGGGTGTCCTTGAAATACACCGTCAGCTACAAAAATAGATTATTTTTTTTCTCCAGGATTAGGATTTTGTTGTATTGTGGGGAGGCTTCTTCTCCCACTATGTTCTTCCTTCCCCTGCCACTTACATAGGGACTATATTTTTCATAGAATCATGAAATGGCCTGGGTTGAAAAGTACCACAATGATCATCAAGTTCCAACCCCCTGCTATGTGCAGGGTTGCCAACCACCAGACCAGGCAGCCTCCAGACCTTCAGCTTTCTAAAGAAAAAGAGAAACAGCAAATCCTGAAATAAGAGAGAACTGAAATGAAGCTGCCTTACCTGAAGGAAGCGAAGGTAGGAGAAACCAGTGATCAGATATATGATCCTTCCCAAACCAGTGATCATATATATGATCCTTCCCCTTTACACTGGTGAGACCCATGAACATACAGGAGTGAGTTCAACAAAGGATCACAACGATGACTCTGGAATTATTGTATCTATCATACAAGGAAAGATAGAGTTGCAGTTTTTCAACTTGGAGAAAGGTTAGAGGGAGCTTATCAATCATTTCATGGGGCTGATGAAGTGAAGAGAGCCACATGCTTCTCAGTGGTCATCAGTGAATGGAGAAGAGACAGTGGGTACTATTTGAAACACATGAGATTCCATTAAGGCATAAGGAAAAGAAATGCTCTTTTTTATTGTGTAGGTAATTGAACACTGGGATGTGTTGCCCAGTGAGTTTTAAGGTTTCCATCAATCACCCCTTCCAATATTAATGACTGCAGTTCTATGAATTAGAGGTAAATAATGAATTTTAAAAAAGAAAGAAAGAAAGAAAAAAAAAAAAAGTTGACAGGGATATTAATACCTTAGTTATTTTTGGTCATATGTTAACAAGAACCAGTAAGTGTACGTCATCTCGACCTTGCTTCTAACATCTCTCATAAGTAGGCAGTTTTAGAGGTGCTGCTGTTGTTTTCACCTTTTTGTTAATAATGTTCCCATGAAAAAAACAAAAAAACAAAAACAAACAAAAAACCCCACAGCTAACCAAAAAAAAAAAAAAAAAAAAAAAAAAGCCTCAGTGCAACTTCTGTACATCCCCCTAGCTTTCAGCTGCTTAAACAACATTTTTTACTGTCTTTCTAGCCCAAACACTATAGCGATTAATTCTACATAGTGGGAGAGTATCACTGAAATGAGACTTGATATAAGAAATGTGTGAAGCTACAAAACTACAATAGTTACTATGCAATTCACTGTTATACTTCTATGAACTCTATACTGACTTTCCAGTCCAATGTTTCTCCCAGTTACTTAACTCTATAAGAAAGGAGGCATTCATCATTTGATATTTTGCCTATTGGCTTTTCTTTTTTTCTTTCTTCAGTTTCCATCCATGTTGGAGTAAAGCTATATTTTCACTCAGTTTTCTGGAACATCTGTGTGTACTTTGAGTCTCACTCTCATCCATTCACTGGTCTTCAACTTCATCCATCAAACACAGCCTTCAGCCTATATTTGTGACTTCATAGACTCAGCCGAGGTATGGGCTTGGCTTCAAGACAGCTTATTAAAGTTCAAAGCAGTAAAATACTCACTCTGAAAATGAGGGGAAATTAATCCTTTGTACTGACAGCTCTCCAGTTGTCTCCTTCCATTTTCTCCATCTAATTTCAAGATTAGATGTGCTGTCACCTGATTCATCTCCAGACAGGGTGATACATGCAAAGGAATTCTAGAAAATGACAGTCTTCACTTAGATCTGCAAAAAAACTTGTCCTTCACTTTTTAACTCAACAGAGTGAAGAGGAGAGTTCAACTCATCACTATGGCTCAACAAAAGAAGAGTAAATTCCTTGTATGTAACCCAGTGATGTGACATCTTGCTCAGCGTTGGGATGTGATTTTGTAAAGCAAACATGTCCTAGAACAAAATAAACATAAAGCTACCAAACAATGTTAAATAAGGTAACTGTGTCACAGTCTGATGTCTGTGCCTATAGGAGTTCTATTGGAACTCCTCATTTCTTTGTTACCTAGCTCTCGATAAAAATAGTGTATATATATTTGCTGCTGCTAGAAGGCAAAATATTTTGTATCTTTTCAGCAGGAGCTCTCTAAGTGGCATCTGAGAAGAAAATGGTAAGTAGAGGTATGTGAGGCAGTTATGTGCATGATGAGTTCTGCGTAAGCACATTTTAAGTGTTTCTGCTTTGGTACACAGTCATAAATGTCAGCTGAAAGTTCACTTTGTTGTTTATTAAATGTATGTTAATAATGTCGTTGGAAATCTAAGTGCTCTATTGATTGCAAATGTAAATTGGAAACACTGTGGTCTTTATCTGCCAGTCAATCACAGCAGTATGAGCTAGTGTGGTAAAACAGAATAAGGAAGCTGATTACAGAAAGCACTGAAGGAAAAATGGGCGGCAGAGAATATTTCTGCATTTAGCAGTATCATCAGACTCTCTGTGATATAATTCCTTATGTAGCAGCTGATAAAAATCCAATCCTTGTAGCTTATTTCTTTCAACATAAAGCTCAGATGAGACCTCCCCGCCCCCCATCTCTGTTTCAGGAAAGAGCAAGAAGTATTGCTGGGTTACAGGAGAGAAACCCTCAGGGACCACAATTAAGACGTTGCTGTTGGATGTAATCAGGGACTCCTGGAAAACCTCCCCTTTTCTTCCTAGGAATATACTTAACTATAAAATTGGCATAATCTTTTTCATGCAAAAATATCTGAAAAAGCAACGTTATGGCCACAGCCAGAGGAAACAGTAGCCTGTGACTAACTGGGCCCCAAGTGAATGGTTAAACTGTTGGGTGACAGAACCACAGAATCATAGGGGTTGGAAGGGATTTCAAGATCATTGAGCCAGGCCCTCTGACAAAACAGGTATCCTAGAATAGGTCGCACAGGTAGGCATCCATACAGGTCTTGAGTATGTTCATAGAAGGAGACTCCACAACCTCTGTGGACAGCCTGTTCCAGAGCTCTGTCACTCTGACTGTAAAGGAGTTCTTCTGCATCTTAGTACAGAACTTCCTAAGTTTTAGGTCATTGCTCCTTGTCCTATAGTTATGCACCACCATGAAGAGCCTGGCCTCATCCCTTTGCCTCCCACCTCCCTTAAGATATTTATAATCATTTATCAGATGCCCTTTCAGTCTTCTTTTCCGCAGGAGGTACAGACCCAGGTTACTCAGCCTTTCGATGAAAAGGCAGGCTGGAGCATCAATCCTGCTTTTATGTCCAGGAGCTACAAATGGTTTTGCCAAAATCTTTTTTAGTAAATGTGATCTCCTTAGTATTGCTCGATTTTTTGAGACTGATAGAAGTCCACTTAGTTTCAAACAAGATCTAGTAAGTGCTAGAGTCAGTAAGTATTTAATCTCAGGTTTATTACACACCCTTCTCCATCTTAGACTCCCAGCAATCAAACAGCATAATATTATTTTGTAAATTTACTATGAATGTCTTCCTATATTGTTTACAGTAATAAGGCTTCAAATTCATTTGAGCTCCTAATTACCAATGTAGTCAGAGTAATCATAAATCAGAACCATATTATTGTAGTATTATACAGAAAGAGTCATAAGTGTTATTTGATTGACGTTATTTGTTTCCTGTATGCAAATGAGAGTTTCCCTCTGAGCACAGCAGATACTGTCTTGAACAGTATTGTTATGGAGATAAAGCACTATAGAGACATCTTTTAGAGGAGAATTATAATAACTCATGAGCATCTAAACCAAGGCAGCTGCTTTCCTGTAGATTTGTGTCCTTTCTCCTACTGCTCTCCTTTATCATCTGTTCTTGTAACCTTTTCCACATTGCAGTACTCAGCTCAAGCAAGTCAGTGCTTCATCTACCTTGTAATAGATCCAGGCTGTTCCTCAGGGAGCTGATCACTCTGTAACTGGTTTCATTCTATCTATATGTCAATCAGAAAGCACGAAATGTGTGCTGATTGACACACTGGCTGGCCAAACAGAACAGACTGATTAGATAGTTTATCTTGGATTGGAAGCAGTAGTTTGGGTATGCACTATACTTTCACAAAACAGAAAAACTATATTTACATGGAGATGAAGTCACTTCTCACAAATGTAGCAGAAGTGGTCAATAGATTTGAAACTTCATATAAAGAGTAAATAAACCAACAACTATATGAAGATTTTGGTCTGACCAACCTTGTTTACACAATAAATAAATCTTGTCCCATCCCCCCAACTCAAGCTCCTCATGTAAATTTTAAAAAGAGTTATTTCAAACTCAGCTAAAAGAACTGAGTCATAATTTCAAACAAATACATATAATAAAATCATGTCAATTTTCGAAAACTGTAGAACAGTCTCAGGTAACAAAAAGGAGTTTTGTTAGGTACACAATAACAATTCTGTAAAAATACCTGAAGACTTAAAATGTCAAGTGACAAATTATTTCATAAATGAATATTTAAGTCAAGTAGTAGTTGACTTGATTTTTCATAAAAAAACTATAATTGAAGTACCTTAAATTTTTTGCTGCCTATATAAAATAAAATAATTGCATAATTAGCATGTAATTACTTTCAGGAGTGACTAATTTTGGATTCTATTAAGTATGTATTAATTGCTATGCTGAGAGCAAAAAAAAAAAAAAAAAAAAAAAAGAGGAAAACGCAAAAGCTTTCCCTTATCAAGGTCAGCAATTGCATTGTAAGACTATCAAAATGGTTGTAAATCAATTAAGTAGTCCTGTATTTAATGACTACAAGGCACAGGCAGTATAGTGTAAGGACAGAAATAGGATATATTTTTTGCACAGTGTGCACTTGCAGCTCAGAAGGCTGACAGTAGTCTGGACTGCAACAAAAGAGAGGTAGTCAGCAGGTAAAGGGAAATGATTATCTCACTCTGCATTGCCCTCATGAAGCTCCATTTGGAGCACTGTGTCCAGGACTGGGGCCCCCAGCTCAGAAAGGATGTGGAGCTGTTAGAGCAGGTCCAGAGATGATCAAAGGGCTGAAGAAAGGTTGCGGGCACTGATCTTGTTCAGCTTGGAGAAGAGAAGGCTCTGTGGAGAACTCATTGCTGCCTTCTAATACTTAAAGGAACTTACAAGCAGGAGAAAGACTGACTTTTTACCCAACCTGATAGTGATACTACAAGGGGGAATGGCTTTAATCCAAAAGAGGAGAGTTTTAGATTAGAAGCTAGGAGGACATTTTTCACTTAGAGGATGGTGAGGCACTGGCACTGCTGCCCAGAGAACCTTAAGATGCATCATCCCTGAAGGTGCTCAAGGCCAGGTTGGATGGGGCTCTGGGCAGCATGATCTGGTGGAGGGTAACCCACCCATAGCAGAAAGGCTGGGACTGGATGGCTTTCAAGGTGCCTTTCAATCTAAGACATTGATAAGGGATCGCTGGCAGGATCCAGATCTGGCATTATAAAACATGTAAAACAAATGCTTGTCTTGACTTTACTGATAGAGGACTAAAGCCATTGGTATGTTATCTATTGTCTGATGTTAATTAGCTATGCAGAGTCCACTTCTAAACCTCAGTTTTTCACATCTCAACTTCATCTTCATGGTTGCAATGCCGTTTATAAATAGATTAGCATAAAATGCATTCTTGACTCCTTTCAAGACAATTGTAAAACTGTTGTTGGCTGTA
Organism: Bambusicola thoracicus; assembly: GCA_002909625.1. NCBI lineage: Eukaryota > Metazoa > Chordata > Aves > Galliformes > Phasianidae > Bambusicola > Bambusicola thoracicus. Next base: position 29,580 of record PPHD01000913.1, read on the forward strand.
GAGCTTGGGATAAGTTTTGCACATAAGTTCCATCTTGTTGAACAAAACTCCTGTACCTGTATCTGAAATTTGATGTAGAAAAGGTGTTTTTTATTTGTTTGTTTGTTAGTTTTTCCTTCTTTGGATCAACTGCCAAATCCTCTACCCTGGAGACAAACGAAAATAACTCAGCACCATTTATTCTTTTTCTCTTATTTAGAAGTTCTTTATGTCACATAGCACCAGTATATATACAAGTAGGTAATTGTTTTCCCCTTGGCTTTGTAGAAATCACAGCTAGTTTTTTAATGTTCAGGCATTGCACTGAAAAGCCCATTCTGTTCCTATACAAACAGAAACTATTCAGTCTGCATTTCACCTGACCTCGGAAATACTTATAGAGTATATATACTCAGAAATACTTATAGGAGGTCCAATATACAGATTTGAAAACACTTCAAATAACACTAGAGGATATGCAAATTAAGCACTAACTATGTATTTGGCTTTTGAAAAAAAAAAAAAAAGATACAAAAACTCAATTAAAACTCAATTACTGGGGCAGTGTTCTTCATTCACATTCCTTTACCCTTCTACTACACTTGACATTATGATACTTTTGGGTAACCAGTGAATTGTGAAGTTAAACTGACAATTTGGTATTACAGACAGGAAAAAATATGCTAATCATTGGCAGTTTCACAGGTAACTATTGTGGTTGGTGGTTTTGCTTTTGTTTGTTTGTTTGTTTTCTTGTTTTTTAACTGTTTTTTCTTGTTCGTTTGCTTTTTCTTGCTACTTTTTTTTTTTTCTTCTTCATTTTTGAATCTTGTCCAGACTGGTAATAATCATTCTGTAATCATATCTGTGATGATCATATCCAGGAGGGGAAGTGGTAGTCAAACTAAAATCTTTCTGCACTGTTGAGGAAAAAAAATAAAAAGAAAATATACTTCAATCTATACCTGATTGGTAACAATAGTCAAAAGTAACTAAAATAACTATTCTTATTGAAAACTAATGAGGCCTTAAGTATGTATATCTATATCTATATATATGTAAGCAAAGCATATCAGGAACAGAAACAATAGCTTTGAAAAGACAACTTCTTCTCTGTTATGAAAACTGACTTGTGTATTTCCTTATTCCATTATGAAAATAAAGGTGATTACTTTAATGCACTGAAAGTGGAACATTGGACATGGGAGAGTAAAGATATGACCAAATCCAATATAAATCAGTAACCCCTTCCCCTCCATGCTATTGAATCTACAAAATCATGTTTTTCAGTGACTACGTCTGCCCTACATAGGAAAAACTATGCTGACTGCATTCACAAAAAATTGTCACTGAGAAAGGATTTTTAAAAGCATACTCTTGGCTTCCTTGATTTCAAGTGGAGTTAGATGCATAATTTTTCTATGCAAAGTAGATTCTCTAATTTGCACTGAAAGGCTGTAAAAATTTTGAATTATCTTTTAGGTCTCAACTAAAGATATAAAATTTATGTGGTGAAGTTAATGTAAATGCATGGTAATAATGTACCTGTTTCCCTATGGAAAAAAATCTACACCTAACTGAGAAGTATTTCTTTTTGGCTTAAATGAGTGCACTTGAGAATGTTATGGGTGCATGCATAATTCAGTCTGATTTTCAAAGACATTGAAAGAAACTGGAACCTTTGCTCATCATGATTGCAACCTCATTGAAGATTATCACTGCAGTATTTACATCTAAGAGAAAATGTCTGACTTGTATGGATAGAAGCACGCCAAAATTTGTAATATTAGTGAAGACAGTCTGATTAGCCATTCATACAAATTCCTGCATGATTTGATTTCATTGGATCCATATTTTGGAGATTTTAAGCAGTAGGCAATTAAAGATCAGCCAAAAACTTTTCTACTGGGTGCTATCTTAGCAAATAATCTTACTGACATCCATGGTAGCATATCTGTCTCTGGAAGTATGACAGTGATAAATGAGGTGCTGTGTACTTTCTACATCCTCCTCTGAATCAGCATTTTGGAGAAAAACCTGAAAACCTACAGATGGCTATAGACAAAAAGAGTAAAGTTAATCTTTTTTAGTCTGAAGACATGTATGTGCTACATATTCAGTACAAGCCACTGTAAAATATGACTATAGTCAATATGGAATAGATGTTTCTCTAGCATTGCAATCTGTTCAGTATCTGCGTATACGTCACCAGTGAACTTCGATGTTTCTAAAAAGTCTAAGGCCCCAGTCTTTGGCATTCCCACACTGAACATCAGAAGAGATGTCTCGACTTGATATTCTCCATGCAAAAGGAGGAAGATTTTCCTGTACCTTATCTGTGTTGTTTTGTTTTACATCTTGCATTACACTGATGGTCTTTTTCCATTTTAAACTCATTTAAAAATAACATATATTTTTTCTGAAATATTACAGTATCTGCTTGTATATTTTGGGTATTATGTTGCTCACATTAAAACCAGTCTTTCATTATCTTTTGAATTTCTTACAGTCAGGTATTTTCACTTCTGCCACTTCTACATTTGCTGCTATGCGGCCCATCTATATTTCAGATATCTGAAAGTGGTAATTAGCTGTACTGGTCAGTCTGACCTGTAGATGGACCACAAGGCATATAAATGGTTGTAGAATAATCCAGGTATCTCAAAAACTTTGAATAACTTGTCTCTGCTAAACAAGTTAAATCAAGCTTTGGACAATTGCAATGGAAGTAAACAGAATGAGTGAAAGATCTCTTTGCAAGCCTTTTGCGTAGGGTAAACTTCATTGCAGTCAGATTGTGCGAGAGAAGGCAGCTCCTGCCAACAAGATTAAATTGTCAAAGTGAATGAATTTAAAACCTCAGTTCTAACTTTCTACCTATTTACATATCACATGGAGTTTAACGATTAGCAAATTAGGCACAAATCATGTGCAAATCAATGCAAATTGCTGGTTCACACACACAATGTAAACTTCATTTTTCATGTTGGGATGTAGCCAGTTCCTAGTTAACAAGCATATGGATTTCAGATCTGGGGTAAATGAGCTTCTCCATCACAAGCCAAAGATTTCCCTCTCTTCCACCCCCTACCCCCCTTTCCTATGCCTCCACTTGGCACAGCACCACCAGAATTCTCATCCAATCCACGTAATTCAGTCAATACTTGCCTTATGTCAGACTTCATGTAGGCAGGTAATAACTTCTAGAGTCACTAAATTAAGCTATGCTCTCTCTAATTTGTGCTCTTTGGTTTGAGTTTTCGGTCACTTACACTAATTAGAAATGCTTGGTTTATTAACAGATGATATATATACTTTGGACAGCCCCTTCAGATCTCTGAAGTATTTATAGATCTCTGCAACTTTTGTTTTCTTGACTTCTGTACTATATCGTATATAACTTCTCTGAACTGAGCTGACATAAGCCCTTTGAGCTCATCCTCGTAATTAAAAAGCATTGTAATCACTGCTTCTTCAGTTCTATTATTTATTTCAGAGGGGGTCTCCTTTTCCCCAGGAGTGATTACAGTCTATTAGAATCACAGAACTGGGCAACAGTTTTGTCCACATGGGATCTCCACTTCTACAAACCTTGAGCAACCTCAAAGATAAATCAGATTCCTTAGGATTTACTGGAAAAATACTGGATACTGGAAACCACCACTTTGCAGCCGCCTGTGCCTCTGCATGTGAACACTGCTTTGGAGGAAAAAAAAACCCACTGCTACAAAGGAAAAATATCAAATATATTGAAAATATCTATTTCAATAATCAAACAATAATCAAACAATGGAAACGTCACTGAATCTTGTGGCCTTTGCCTTATGCCTCATGTGACCTTCAGACAACTCTACTTTGTCTTCCCAGTATCCCACCATAGGCAGTGGAAGGCTGTTACAATTCCCCTTGCACCTTCTGTTCTCCTGACTCTCTCATCCTATTCAGCTCTGCTAGACTTGACAAGTTTCTCAGCATGGGAAGCCTCTCCAAGAATTTCCACAGACCTCCTAGGCATCAGTTAATATATGCTACCATATATTGGTATTCTGCTGCCAATAACCTGTAAGTTTTGAATAATAAATTTCTCATACAATTACCAACCTTATTTTTTATAAGAGACCTTCCTTAAAGGCTGTGTAAAGAGAATGGCACTGGACTTTGAAGTATTTCAGACAAGGATGATCAAACTAGACACCAATTGCACCTGGAGCACTGTGTTCAGCTCTGGGCTCCCAGCACAAGAAAGATGTGGAGCTGTTGGAGAGGATCTAGAGGAGGTCCATAAAGATGATCAGAGGGCTGGAGCACTGCTATGATGACAATAGGCTGAGAGACGGTGTTATTTAACCTAGAGAAGATCCTGTAACAGCCCACCACTGTTTAAAGGAAGCCTATAGGAAAACTGGAGAAAGAATTTTGTGAGGGTATGTGACAAAGGGAAACAGTTTTAAACTAAAAGAAGGGAGATTATTTAGATTAGAAGTTAGTGCGAAATTTTTATCTCAGAGGATGGTGAGGCATTGGAACAGGTTGCCTAGAGAAGCTATGGATGTCCCATTACTGGACGTGTTCAAGGCCAGGTTTGATGGGGATCTGCATCAAAATAGGAATTGGAACCAGATGGGATTCAAGGTGCCTTCCAATCCAAACCATCCTGTGATTCTAAATCTAGAGAATGTGCCCGCTGTAAATGTCCAGTCCTAACAACAGTGTATAACCCAGAAAATCACGTACAGTAAGTACGCACAGCAAGAGTTGAATTCTAACCAGTGCTGAAATCACAGATTCCATTTAAACTGCCTCATACTGGAGCATGTATTTGGTCATGATTTCTATCCCTAGCAGAGGTGCATAACATAAACAATCTAAGAAATATATCTTCTCTGACATGACACTTAATCACATAAAAAAGAAGAAGAAGAAGAAGAAGAAAATAGCTAACTGCCCCTGACTAACACTGTATTGCTGAATTTTATATCAGAGTTTATACTGATCATGGAATCAAACAGCGAGGAACAGGCAATCTTTATTTTCTTCCTTTGTTTTTATACCTTCGGAATTTAAGGTTTAGTCAAATAGAGGTTATACAAGATACATATATAGACTTCTGCTCCCTAATGAAAGTGAAGCTTATTCTCATTCCATTAAAAAGTATATATAAAGTACTCCTGTAATCAAGGTTCACAATGAAATACCAGGTAAGTTTCCATTATAATAGGTGCAGGAGGACAAAGTTAAGTTTCTGTGGGTAAATCTGCAGGCAACATTTTAGCCTTACAAAGAGTCAGCTTTTAATCAGAAAGAATTTGTATTCCATATATGTATGGGTAGTTTTCTACAACATTAAGTATATTTTAAAAAATATATAAAAAAAACATCCTAACTTCTTGTTTCAAAACTTACTCTTCACTCCTAAGTTGCTCTTATTTCCTTGCTGCTTACCTCACTTTCCAAAGAAATAGTTCTGCTATATCCACAGTTTTGCATATACAAAGCATCAGAGTTAACTATTTTCTGACCTTCTGTTTCCTTCAGAAGTGTGTTCATTACTTTGTGCCTCCAAATAACCAGGTACTGTTTGTATTTCTTAGATTTCACAATCATCCATCTGATGTGACAAATGTTTTAAGAGGCTGAGCCACCAAATATGTAACAAGTGAAATTTGCAGAAACACATAATACCCTGCACCTCAGTCAATAAGTCTTCTGTGTCTAACAATTACAGACTTATCCAATTCAGGTTGGATATTAGGAAGAATTTCTTGTCAGAAAGAATGGTCAGGCATTGAAACAGGTTGCCCAGGGAAGTGCTGGAGAGTCACCATCCCTGAAGGTGATTAAAGAAAGGATAGATGTAGTGCTTAGGGACACGGTTTATTGGGCAACATTTGTGGTACATGGATGGTTGGACTAAATGATCTTAGGGGTCTTTTCCAACCTTTATGATTCCATGATTTCTAGGGAGCCACAGAGCTTGTCAAAAAGACTATAGCAATAGCTACTCACTAGATTCAGTTTTCCTGCTAACAGTTGCAGCTTCCAAAGCTAACTTCAGTGGGAAGGATATGCTGCCATAAGGTGTGAAAAACAACAGCTCATTGCAAATGTTGGAAATAACCTCAGCACCATCCTGACTCCTAAATCACACTCTGAATTTGTTTCACAGGGAGCTCGCTGCTGTGTTAGTGTCCAGGTTCTATCCACCATGTGGCTGTAACCTATGTTTTAAGTCTTGCAGTTAGAAAATCTTCTTTGGTGCACTAGAAAGTGAAAAGGGAGTCACCAGTAGCTCTTGATACTTAAGCAGCCTTTGAAAGCCTGTGGATATGCCACTTGCAAAGACACCTCAGTGATTTCAGTTAAGGAATTAACCTACATGAAGACTGCAGTGACGGTATAATTTCCTCAGCTGGGAGAACTCTTTATTTACAGTCCTACACCTGAGCTTTTGCCCTTGTTGCAGGATATAATAGAAACTCATTAAATGAGTTCTCTGTGAGACACTTGCTTAGTAACTAAAAATAAAATCTATGCTCTATTCTACAGTCTCATCAGCCCAAAAGGGAGATGTTTTCTTAGAGAAATCAAAATGTACCATCATGAGCACTATGTGTTTTTGCCTCTGAAACCACATGGATTAACAAAGCAAATGGAAAGGTGTTTTGTTTTGCTTTTCCTTCCCTTTTGCTAGTTTTATTGAGTCTGGTAGACTAAACTGCATCCACATACTTCATAGAACAACACCAAGGCCTGGCTCCAACCCTTGCATTTTATCAAAATAAGCTGACTTCAGGTAAGCAATAAGATTACTGGTTTTGTGCTGTCATAGCTTTTAAAATGCTGTTGAGCTCAACCTACAATCAAACTGAAGTTTAACAAAATAAAGCAAAGAGCACCTCTTGAAACAGCTGTCTGGCTTTGAATGAATGCTAATGTTCACTGGCAAACTTTTATCTTTCTTTGCATTCACTCAGAATACTTTATCTGCTTCCAGGATTGCTTCACTGTGAAGATGAAGACAAATACGATACTGCTCAGAGCCATAGTCCCTTTGGGAGGAGCTATCAGGCTAAGCCATTTCTTTCCCAGCTTCACAGAGAAATTCATTCCAAATACATATCTCACGTTAAACACTTTTTAAAAAAAAATATGTTTCTTTCCCTTTACAGTGAATGCAGCTTCTGCTGTAGCTCAGACCCTCAGATCCTTGGATCTGGAGCAGAGAAAATCACAATCAGCCTTACGGGGACTTGATGACTTTGTATACAGCTTCCATTCCAAGGTAGTTTATTCTCCTTTACAGATGTTCTTTTAATCATTTCTATGGGCATCACCTCCAGACAGTTTTTCAATCATGTAGTTGTCTGTGGAATACATTTAGATGGTATCTTTGTTTTGACATGGCATTCATTATCAATCTGCTACTGATGTGATATTTAGATTGTAAAATTGTTCCACTTTCACCCCCAGTCTCCAGCACATGCCTTCCAGTTGCCATTGCAGGAATTAAAATTTCTTAGATTCGTTTCCCATCTCATCTATTCCCCATTTATCCCAGAGATGGGGAAGCTGGGGGGAAGTTTCATTTCATGCTACTAGTGACTGTAGCTACTCTCACAGAGTCACAAAATCGTAGAATGGCTTGGGTTTGAAGGGACCTCAAAGATCATCTAGTTTCAACTCCCTACTGTGGTGGGTTGCAACTGCTAAATCAGGCACTAAATCATGTTGCTCAGGACCCTATGCAACCTGGCCCTGAACACCTCCAGGGATGGAGTATCTACAAGTACTCATCAAGTTCTGGGTTGAAACAGACTGGGAAAAAGATGATTAGCTAAATGGCATTTTAACAAGATCAAGAAATACTCAAATACTTGAACACAGGAGAAGGACAGATGATGTGAGTTTTGGACAAAGTAAACACCACAGGCCAAATGCCGGCTAGCCTGAGAGTTCTGAAGAACTTGGGCACTGTGGTAGGGAAGTTGAATGTGAGTTGATGTGTGCCTTCAATAACAGTGATAGTAACTGCACAGCTGACTGTATTTGAAAGGGTACAACCAATCATAGAACCATTTGAATTGGAAGGTAGATTTAGAGGCCCTCTAGTCCAACCTCCCTGCAATGAACAGGGCTGCCTACAGCTTGATCACTCAGAGCTTCACTCAGCCTGAACTTGAGCATCTCCAATCAGTCATGAGGATTTGATTACTGTCCTCTCCCCAGCATTTGTGAGAATGTATCTGCAGCCTATGTGCAGTTTTGTGTCCCTGTACCCAGAGTACAAGAACGATCAGGAAACTGGAGAGATATACACAGAAGGGTGAGAAAATGCCTTATTTAGCCTGGGGTTGGGGGTGGGGGGCGTGGGCAGGGTGGTCTTTGTGTAAAGGAAAGAAGGTACAATACAGACCAAAAAAAAAAAAAAAAAAAAAAAAGAGGTTTTAACCATAGGACTTTATAAATGCCAGAAGAGGATTCTAAAGGAGTGATCTGAATCTTTATCTCTGCAATTTTCAAGACTCAGATGGACAAAACCTCTGGCCCTGAAGTTAGCTCTCTTTTGAGCAGGAGATCAGAGTGCAAATCTCCAGAGACCCCACCACTATGATCACAGTACATGACTATAAAAAGATATCAACTTAAAGTGGGACTACACATGCACAAATTAAATTCACAACTGTATAGAACAGCTTCTTCCTTAATTTTGTATGTTGTTATTTATTGGCTTCCATAGGAAGGTGGCCAGAGATACAGACCACGGTCTGCAGGTGGTAGTATTTGATTGTAGTGCTGTTCAGCAGAAAGAAGGAGCTGAAGTCATTGATTTAGAGTTTGTGATTTCAAATAACTGACACGCCAGGCACAGTGCTTGCATGGGTGCCTTCTATTGTAGTTGGATCAAAATAAATAACACAGTTAAGGGCCCATGCAAACTATTTTGGTTATTGTCAGATCATGACATGGTTTCTATTTCTGGCAAACATGACTAACATTTCAATGCATTTTTATTCCAGCTTTCCATATGTCAGCTGCTATCACAATGCACTACTTGGAGTTACAAGGAAGGAAAATTAAATAATTGCTTTTCTAGTCTCTGATCTTTAGGCATACAGAGAAAACACTGGATTTTGCAAACTGCATTAAGTGATGTCCATCTCTACCCACAGTTCTAGGATCAGTCTACTGCTTCCAAGGCTTGTCAGAGCACTGATAGATCACACCGTCATCCCTGCAGCCAACAGCAAACCCATACCTTGTACATGCACTGCTTCAGTCATTCAAAACTTATCAAAATTTAGCAGAGGGTAGTTAGAGTTAGGGTACTATGGTTAGGCTGCGGTTGGACTTGATGATCCTTGAGGTTCCTTCCAACCTGAGTAATTCTATGATTCTATGAAAAACGGAGAGCTGAACTCAGGATCCTACTTCATATAAAGGTTAAATGTAACAGTCTGTTTGGAGATGCAATATGTGACTCTTCCTCGCTGTTAATGCAGCTTTAAAAACAGGAGAGCAAAACAAAACCTGCTATTATGCAGAGTGACATTGTAGTGATATTTGAAAGACAAAGCCCCGTATATGAAATCCCAAATTAATCTGAGATCATTCAACCAATGAATCTTCCAGATATCCTTCCCCATTTGCTCTACAATAAAAGCAAACAAACAAACAAAAAGAAACAAACAAACAAAAAGTTTGGGGATTTAAAAATAAGTCAAATTTCTCTTTATCCTTAATTTTTCTTCAATTACCACCAAAAAAAAAAAAAAAAAAGGTAACCAAAACCATCCCTTACCATATAAACAGTTACAGATCTACTTAACACTCCGCTAGAAGCATCCCATGGACAGGGGCATAATTTGTATAATTTCAAAGGCAACATGGTGTTTTCATCATAATTATACAATACCTGACAGGCTATCTTTAAGAGAACACAATATCATGACTGCTGAGTATGACAGTGTGTTCAAAGACCTGCATTTGAAGGGGATAATCCGTGGTATAAATGATTAGTCTAAGAAGATACACAATCACATAATCAAGTGTAGTCTTTAAACTTTCATAACGATAAGCAAGAATTTCTCCTAAATGGCTGTTTAAAGCCAATTTCTGGTCATGAGATGGAAGGCATCCATCCAACATCCTTCTGTATCTTCTAAAACCAGGCTTCAGGGAGCAGGAACAAATACAAAAGGGAGAAAGTGTTAAAAACTGCTGCTCCTTTAAAGGGGAAAATACTTTTTGCATTAACAGAGAGGATATCATTCTGGAGTTCTCTTGGTCTATTATTGAAAGTGGTTTCTGAAAATGCAGGTAAGTGGTTGTAGTCTAGTGGGCATAGTGCTAGGGAAAAGAAATTGCTCACTGTAATTAGCAATATAAATTCAGATTTCAACAAGTGAGTGACAAGCAATTGCTGAAGTTAGATGTACATTCAGTCTTAAATTCAGATATCAATATTAGGCTATGAGGCAACTACAGAATGTTAATGTAAAAAGCTACTCAAACAGTTAAGATGAAGGCAAAAGCTTACTGTGAACATGTGTGCTTCAGTTTCAAAGTCATTGACGCATATAAGTGTTTCTTCTTTCAAACAGACAATAGGTTACACCTACAACAGCTTTACAGTTCCTGGTCTCATGTGTAGGACAAAAATACATCTTTTTCAGCTTCGTGATAATAGATATCAGAGAAAAGGGGTTCTGCTTCCCTGAAAGTCTCATGATTTGGTACTAGTGGAAAGTTGGTTTCAGACAGGTGTACACCATACAGTCAATCCCTTGATTTTGAAAGATTGTCCAAGAGCAAGCCCTCAAAGAATATTTGGCCAACAAACTAACTGCAACCTTATATTTGCCATTGGTATTCCTATGTCTAGACTTATTTGTATCATATAGCATAATACTGTAATCAATACTTAAAATCACAGAATGGTAGGGGTTGGAAGAGACCTCTAGAGATCATCGAGTCCAACCCCCCTGCCAAAGCAGGTTCCCTATACCAGGTCACACAGGTAGGCGTCCAGGCGGGTCTTGAATATCTCCAGAGAAGGAGATTCCACAACCCCCCTGGGCAGCCTGTTCCAGTGCTCTATCACCCTCACCGTAAAGAAGTTCTTGCGCACATTGGTGCGGAACTTCCTATGCTCTAGTTTCTGGCTGTTTCCCCTTGTCCTGTCCCTAGGCACTACTGAAAAGAGTCCAGCCTCGCAACTACGGCACCCACACCTCAGGTATTTATAAACCTGGATCAAATCCCCTCTCACCCTTCTTTTCTCAAGGCTAAATAGACTCAGTTCACTTAGTCTTTCCTCATAGGGGAAATGCTCTAGGCCATTCACCATCTTTGTGGCCCTCCACTGGACTCTTTCTAAGAGATCCCTATCTTTTTTAGACTGGGAACCCCAGAACTGAGCACAGTACTCCAGATGAGGCCTTATCAGGGCAGAGTAGAGGGGGAGGATCACCTCCCTCGGCCTGCTGGCAACACTCTTTTTTATGCATCCTAGTATGCCATTGGCCTTTTTGGCCACGAGGGCACACTGAAAAAAAGTTGGATATATCATGAGCTCAGGCAATAAACAGTTATTTCCTGACCTGTTACTTTCAGCGTCTAACTCGGTTCTTTGCTGGAGGAACTTGCTTCTTCGTGCCCTTTTTTTTGTTGTTGTTGTTGTTGCTGTTTTGTTTTGTTTTGTTTTTTTGTCTTGTAACAGCAATTCTCTTGTATGCCATGTCTCTCCATTTTTTCACAAGAAGCAACCCCAGTTCTTCTGTTTTACCGCAAGGGCAACATTTCTGGATTCTTTATGACTCTTACAGCTTTTGTCTTCAGTTGATCCACATTACAGTTGATTATTTCAATGTAAGTATAGAATTTTGACCTTATCCCTGATGAATCTGAGCTTAGTTTTTCACACCCTATCTCTCTGCTTACTTTTCTGTTTGTGACTCATTTTACACACTCTCCAAAACAGATATTTTGCAGTTCTCAATTGTAATGCTATGAGTGCAATCACCAGGGATTTACAAGGTGTTTAATTATTTTCCTCAGATACAACTATGGGAGGTGAATGGTAGAAGGAACTGTTCTAGCAATGGGCAGCAATTCTGGTAGGGACCTGAATCAAATTTGAGTATGGAAATGTTTCATGTTAAATACTGTTTTTTTCCTCTTGATACCTAGTTGAAAACGAAAAATAAGTTCTGACAATTAAAAAATACAGTTATTCAGAAACCAAAGTTCATCAACCCCAGCAAATCCAATATTATTTATTTTACTTTACCTTCATATCCCTTTTGTAGGGAGAGAAATTACTATCTGTTACAGATAGTAACTGATCTAAGGATGGAAGGCTTGAGATTTTCTACATTTACTCTTAGGACCTGTTTTGAATAACCAAGACTGGCTTCCATTTATTTTTACTATTTTTTTTCTCTCTTAATAAGATGTATGAGCTCTGTCTTTGCTTCTTGATTTAAGTTCATCTCTGCTATATTTTTTGAAGCATATTCTTATGTTTGCAATATGGCCAACGCCAAAAACTAAAGGTGAAGGGTGGAATCTTCCACTAAGGATCAGGATACTGAATATTTCACAGCATTCCATGAAAAGCAGTATTAATGGACTAAAAGTGAAACACTGTAGAACACCCCTTTTATTAGTCAAATAATTAGACTAAGTTAATCATATAAAAACACACAAAAAAATAGGTATTTTTTACAGGACTCTGGTCAAAATTTACATCTTTATCTTGAGCTTTAGAATTCTTTTTTTCTTAAAGAGACATTGAAACACTTCAAACAGTTTTAAGATGCTCATTACAACCAGTTGTTATTAAGGGTAATTTAGAATGCTACCAACAGTGTAAACAGAGGATGTTTATTTACACTAGTAATTGCATAAACCTTAGCATAAAACTTTCTGATCTCATAATTTTTATGGGTTAAAATATTTGGTGTTTCCATAAAATGTTATCTTAATCTCTCTAAACATAAATTTATCCGCACAGATATTTTTAATGTTCATCCTATTACACTCATACGGCCAAATCGAAGCACCCGAATGACTTCACTTTAGAAACCTCTGCCTCTTGAATTTTATTTCTAATTCTCTGGAATTTTCTTAGGCCTACAAACTTTCAAGATAGTTACAGCTGACCTTGAAACTCTCTCAGATTTGTGGCCTAAAAGATAATGACAAAAGTGCTGATAGACTAACTAGTGTTTTGGGATATGAATCTTTGTTGAGTTTACTCCCAGCAGCAGTATATCATTCTGTTTCTGAAGTATTACTTATTCTGGTAGTCTTACCTCTGTCAGCACTATAAGTAGTTATCTCACTCCATAACAATTTGTGCTTTGGAGCAAGAAAAAGGGGGAGGAAAAGAAATAAAAATAACATAAGCATTTGAGTGAAAGCCATAAGCTATGTTACAGAGAGAAAAGAATGTAGTCTCAGAGACTGACAGAAAAACAAGAGCCCCATTTGCTGTTTCAACAGATTAAAACAGTCTTAAAATGTTCCAAGTCTCCCATTGCTGTGGAGAAGATAAACAAACCAAAACTCTTCAGGTTTCTTTTTAAAATATCCAAATAATTCCAAGAGGAATACTGATTTTCATGCTCATTTTCTCAGAGACAGAAAATAAGATGTAGGACTATTTTCAAGATACAACATGTGATACTGGTGGCAGCTGATGTATTCAATAAAATTTAAAACTACACCACTTAAAATTTAAAATTCCAGGACTCAAATTCTTCTGACAACAAGAAGTTTGAACTTCACTTAATTACTTGCACCAGATCATCAACAAAAGGTTGGTGATTATCACATGATCTGATACACCAACAATTATATAGCGAGAACAAAACCTTTCTTATCTTACCTCTGTATCAATCTTTGGTTGAATCATATCAACAAGAAGCTATGTAAAACTTCCCCAGTGATCTGTGGAAAATTATTAAAATAATAATTAAAAACAATAAGCAAAAAAAAAAAAAAAAAGGTAATGTAGCATTTCTGGGTGCTTGTAAGGCACTGAAACATAAATTAGAGAGACCATTTCCAGAGCAATGATGTTGCCATCCAGAAACGGCCATCCAGTCCTTGAAATCCCTGGTGGGAAGGCAAGAATAGAAGTTTGTTGCATCGGTTTCCATCGTGTCTTTCAAGATAAGTGTTTGCCATGGAGAAAACACACAGAGACCTCTGGCACCTGGCAGACAGCACTGAGAGAAGCAACACTTCTGCTATAGAAAGTTTAGAAAGATCTCTGTTCAGGTATCTTCCTTAAACGTGCCAAGATCTCAGTCTTTGCCTGGATTGATTTCCCATAAACCACGACCCCTGGAATTGAAGGAGCGTTGTACTCAAATGATCCTGAAGAATCTAGATGATCTTTTAAAGAAAAGACCAGTGAGGCTACAAGACCTGAACAGAGACACAAAACATCAAATTCATGCCTGAAGCAAAATGTCTTTGTGTCCAAAGTGACTAGGCTGTACAGTGAAAACTAAGCAGCCAAATACAAGACAAAGTCCTCAACAATGTATTTGTTAACACTGCAGCCCTGTTACATCAAGATAAGGGAATGCGCCATATAGTCTCCACTTGCTCAATCGTGACAATTCGATTTGGTAAAAGCCAATCCCCACATGTGTCCTAACATGCTCCCAACCAAGTTCCTTATTTCCTTAAGGCCACACAGAGAATATACTCTTTCTTCTCCCCTTCTCACTTCAGGATACAGTAATGAATCTAGTCATAATCCCAAATGACTACAGGGGCACAGTATTCATCTACTTTGGCATGTGATGTCCAGTGCTAGCTTAAAGAAAAAACACTGAAAAACAGTTCTAAAAAAGAACTGAATTACATATTGCAGATTGCACATCAACCAACCAGGAAAATTCTAAAGCAGCCAGTTTTCACACTGCCCTAAGTGAGTCAGGAGAATGTGTTTTTAATCAGTAAACTCTCTACCACACTGCCAAAGGTATACTTTGGACTTACAGAATTTCTGAGAATGACTTGTAAACATTTTTTCTACCAAAGATTTAAAAAACAAACAAACAAAAAAAAAAATTATATAGTCTAAATACAAGAAAACAATGTCCTGAGGAGTGGGAAAGTTGTGTTGTGAGGGAGTGGTTGTTGCTGGGTAGATGCTCTGCCCAGAGTGTATATCAAAAGGACTATGACTACTTTCATGCACTTATTATTATTTTACTCACAGCATAACATTTTCTTCACTTCTTTTCTGGTTATATATGTAGCTAAATTTAGGCAAACTGAATTTTCCCCTATTCCTGCTAATTCAGTCTGTTCCAGAAGTCAAATAAGGCTGCACAACTTTTGTCTATACTATGCTTGTCTATACTATACCATAACTAGATAAGATGAGTGGAGTTAAAGCAGATAATACTCTACAACCACAGAACAGCTGCTCTGTCAGTAAACTGTCCAAGTTGGGAGCCAATAACCTGTTTTTACTTTTTATCTCTGCAGCTGAGAGCGTTGATGTCCACAATGACAAACCAGCATCTCTGACCACACAGAAAGCAGAAAATCACCAATAGCGGTTGATAGTCTCGCCATCTCACACAATGATGTTTGCAAATCCTTCAGCTTCCATTACACCTACCTCAGATACAGTAAAAAAAATTTAGTGACTGCAGGTAGAAAGTAGGAATTATCAGTAATTTTGTTGCAGGAAGAGTTTGCACAGTATTAGTGTTAATCATTTGTGTATATTCTCTCAAAAAAATCTGAGTGTCACTGCTGATGGTCTGGAAAGGCAGAGAAAACAAAGAGCAATGCGAACTGTACCTAATGAAATTCTGCTAATGGATAAAAGAACTGGTCTGTTTTTAGCTTTCATTTTTAATTTAAGTGCTTTTTGTTTGTTTTTTCCCCAGTAACTGCAGTGGTACAAGAACAGTCTCTTTGTACCGCGGTAGTGGAATTCATAGCTGTATCCAAAATGGTATTGTTAATGGTGTACTAGAAAAAGATTTTATAATATTGTACTGTTGCTTCCATCTTCACTAGTTATTTGCTTTCCATAGAGACTAAGATATTTTTACTTTAATCTATAAAAAAGCAGCAACTTTGCTCGATACCTTTCAGGTCAGAAGACATGCATATGGAGGCTGTGATGGGTTGCTTTAGGGGCTTAGAGGATGGGGAAGAGGGAGTAGTGTTTGGGAAAATAACTGTATAACTGGTTCTACATCCTCCAGCCATCAGTCAGTAACTCCCATGCAACAAATTCAGAATCCAAACTAGTTTATTTTAAGTGAAGAGATAATGACTGTTTATTTTAAAAGAAGAAGAAAAAAAAACCAACACACTTATGCCAACATTCAGTAATTAAATTTTGAACTGCAATGTGATTTAATGCATCCTATTCCTGTTTCCACATTCCTTAAGAGATTTATTTTAAAACTGGTACATAAACAGTAGCAATTTGTCTTCACCTACCAAAAAAATAAAAAAAATAAAAATAAAAAAAACCCTACAGCCCTTATCCACATCGAGTCTGATCTCTCTGCTGTAAATTCTGTATAAACAGCTGAAAATTGTCATGTTCAGGAGATTTAAACAGCATAAAGTCTTTTCTGATACTGTAACTAACAATTTCAGACACTTCCACATCCACATTAATATTTACTGCTAATTATTATTGCTAATATAGAGCACACATGCGAGTTGTGGGATTCATTTGGATTTCAGAGTGAGGCCAATATTTCACAGTGTCTTAAAGCCTCAATAGGTCCCATGAAGTTTTATCAGACTTGCACTGTACAGCATAATGGAAATAAATGCCAAAGGCATTAAAAATATGGTCCAGTACTGTTATTTGAAAACCTGTCTCTGTGATCACATTATTGTATAGAATATAACATTATACTTCAGATTTTTTACTTTCCATCTATGTGCATGAGTACATTGCTAAGATAGAGGAACATAAAAATAAGATATAACTGAACAGCTTTCCTGTATGTGCAGCTATGCAAGCTGAAAACATCAAAATCAGCAGCCAAGAATAGAAAAAAAACACATTTTATGAAGGTCTTAAGGGAAGATTATTGTATTAACTCCAGTACAGATGAGATACAGATCTGATTTAAAGTGATTCCAAATCCATTTCAACTTCAGAACTGTTAGGAATGATCTCTTTTGCCTAGCTTTGCTATGAGAGCTCAGCTGTAAAAGAGATACTGAAAATAATAGGGTTACAGAAAGGGATAAAATAATGCACAGTCCACCATCACTTCCCTGGGCTGAATCAAATCCACCTAACCCAGTTTCGACCAGAGCCACCTGCCATGGAAAACTCTCTGATGTAAATCAGAGAGCATCCTCCAGCACGTTTCTGTAGCACTCATCTAATCTGTCTGCTAGGAATCATATTGGGAATCCTGTAGCGTCCTACCTGTGACTAACAACTTTGAATCATTCTTCAATGGCTGTCTCTAGTTGTGTAGGTACTGTGCTATGGTAGAGCAGAACCAATTGGGTCCCAATATTTATAGAAGGCAACAGCCATCAAAGACAGAGCTTAAATAAAGTTAAACCAATTACAAAAATGCCATCAAGGGCTGAAATTTAAACATCTTGAAACATACGTGTTAAAATGGTACTTCCTACCAAATTTAATTAAGTTTAACTACTAACTTTCATCTAATTAGATTTTTCCTCACTCCAGTCCCCAAATTCTTCAATGGAGATCTGTCATGTGGTTAGTGGCTGACACAGTTTCAGGTGGAGGACATTTGTCAGGTATATATTACTGATCCTCAGACAGATTTCACTCATCACCTGCTTTGAAGAACACTTCAAGACAGAAGATCAGTTGCATTAAGATTATTAATGTAAAATGGACTGCTGAGCAAAATGCATCACAGAAAAACAAGCCACCTGAACAACAAAGTGACTTTTTCTATTTTCTTAGGGATCACTGTAGCCTGCTAAAGCTGTTCCCGCTGAAGCGCTTCTTATCCTGAGAGGCTCACAAATAGCAGGTTTTGTTCTTTACACTCACAAGTGACAAGGTGGTTCGTTTTCAGATTTCATCTTTCCACCAAGGTCATTTCCCCTAGCAATTCAGCACTTCGGTATTTCATTTTCTCTCTAAACACTAAACAGGGGAAAACAGTGTCTAGTGGGAACACACAGACACACAACATTTGGAGACAAGGTGAAGAAGCAAACGGTCAGATTCTTTCTGGTGTGCCAAGGAAATGACTGCACAAACTGCTTGCCTTATTTAGGTGTAGCACAGACAGTCTGCAGTTCTCCTGTTATGACTGTCTTGCTCTTAATTATCTATACTTTTGAAAGCTTTGATTAATTACGATACAGAGCAAAGGTTTCATGAGAAGAGATGACTATTTCAGGAAAAAGCTACTAATCCTGAGCAGTTTAGTTTGGCTCTTGCATCGTTTTAAGTCCTAACAATATTTATTCTGATCAAACATACCCAGGATTACAGAATAGTGACAATTGTCTTTTTTTTTTTTTTTTTAAACTTTATTTTACACAGATAGAATGGAACTAAAGGAAACAAATAATAGATTTTTTGTTTTGGTCAATGGAATAAAAATAAATCAGATTGAATGCATGCATTTAATGCAGAGACAGAGTTCTTTAGATAAATAAAATCGCTCCTTTATTTTTTTTTCTCCAATTTCTGAAAATTTATTCACCATGTTGTCATAGTTTCAGTTCCTGTACTCAACTACCAGCATTTTGAGTCTCTGAAAACTATACAGGCATTCACAAGCTTTGCATCTCTTTGCCTCATTTCCATTGAAGCTCTCTCTGGTTTTCAGAAGTTGGTGTTAGTACTTTCTGATATCTATGGCACTATTATCAAAAATGATATGCTTTCCCAAGTTGCATAAGGAAGATTTGCATTCCATTCTCAAGATAGCCATAGATTTACATGTCCTTGAAAGCATCATTTAAAGTAGGATTCATAAAAAAGCTAACTTATAGTCAACGCTTTCAGAAAGACACCTAAGAGAAACCGAATTGCCCTCTGCAAGATCTGCTGTGTCTCCAGGACCTGTAAAGATCAAAGATATATGACCAGGTCATACAAGATGTATAAGATACAGGATCTGTCACTCCTTCATTTTCTTAATCTAGTAATAGATAAAACTCCAACAGCTGCCATACAAAAACGTATTCCTCAACATCCCAGATCCTGCTGCTAGTGACAAGTATAGGGAAAAGATTTAAGAAAATAACACTCCTCCTTCTTAACTGATTTTGCAGTGTTGATATTTATGGCTTCTTTAATCTTACTCTTAGTGAAACTTCCTATTTCTTCATTTAGGTTTCTTTCCCTCACAGTAATTACTGATATTATTTTCTTTTTTATCTATAAGACCTTATCTGTTAGTGTCTCTACAGTGATAGCTTTCTGTTTATTTAAATGCCTCCTAGAATATTATGTATTTGGATAGAGACTCATTAGATTTTTTTATTTTTTATTTTTAAATCAGAGAATAATAATTTTATTTGTTGTTATATTTAGATTTGGCTTCACTTGCTGAATTCTAAACTGTAACCTCTAGAGCTACTATTGTGACTGAAATGTAATTCTGTTTGAATCGGGTTTATATGACATTTTTATTTGCCACCTATGCTGTTACACAAACAACCTTTAGATAAAAGCTTAATAGGGATAAACCATAGTATTGTTAACTCAGGCTTCTAAATTTCTCTCTGATTGAATTTCAGACTCTGATTAAATCTGAACTACTCCTCAACTTTTAAACTGTCTGTGGGAAGCAGGTCAACTGGGGAAGAAAACAGCATCACAAGAGAGCATACATCAGCAGCTTTGGGGGTCAGGCAATATAACACAAGAGACACACCAAAAATTCAAGAGTCAGCTCATGATATATTGCTCTCCTTACAGCCTTTGAAATGAAGCTCTATCACGAGCAGTACAGTGATATATCGATGCCGTGTCTTCCTCACGCACCCCACCAACTCCCCTCTCCAGATCTTACACAAATCTTGATACAAATTCAAACCTGCACTTTTCTTAAGTAGTCTCTGGTCACTGGGAAGTCTCTTTTGATTTCACTTTGGGGGAAGCTTACCACAGAAAATTCAAATTAAGAAATCCAGGTACACATCCCCCATTGGATTTTTGGGCTAAAACGCTGGGGTAAATTGAAAACACGTGGCATAAGTGTTGCCTAGACAGGAGCAACACCTCCAAGACTTTATATGCAGCTACTTTGATAGAGGACATCTAAGCTGCACATTTTCCACCTGTACTGGGTCAACCGTTGTCAGAGGAGCACCTCAGACACTAATTACAGGGAAGTAAAAGGCTTATGGCAATGTCAGAGTGGGCAATCAAACTGAGCGGCACTGAGATAAAAAAATCTTTAATAACCATCACTTCAAAAAATCATATCTCCTGCTTCAAGTCATAGCTTTCCATTCTGACATTTTGCACTGATCAGAATGTCTGATGTTATATATATTCTCTGCATGCAGAAACACCTTTACAGAGAGTCAACCACAGAGGAACATACATAGCCAGTAAGTAAGTGAGCAGAAATAACTTGAGCATATGCAAGGACACCTAAGGGAAAAAAGAACTCAAACTTCCCTGCAATTAGACCTTCCACTTGCCGCACAGGATTTTATTTCTGGCAATAAAGCTGTAAGCAACTTCTGAAAACTAAGAGATCCAACCTTTCATCTGTGGTCTTAATTATAGGAGTGAGTTTCACAGTTTAACTACAAACATGGAGTATTTTTCAACAAGCAGTTCAAAAAACAACAGAACTATTAAACTTTAATTGCCTATATCTTCGATTCTGCAGTTGAATAACATAACCTACCTCTGTTCTTCTTCCCTTGCATATACCTTTCTCAGCATAACACCCACAAATTTGACTTCTCTTCCCCCTTCCTTTTATTAAGAGACTGGATAAACTGTTTACAGCTCTGCCTATGATGATTGCTTGAGTAGCTATTTTCTCCTGGCTACCAGGTGGGTGTTACATACTGCAGTTATGAGCAATATATCACACTTGGTGTTACAACCTAAATAACTTTCCAAACTTTCAGCAATTTTGTACAATCTCTTCTGCCTCCTCTCCGTGGGGTAATAGATTCATAAAAGAGACAAAAAAAAAAAAAAAAAAAAAAAAA